>CAKJTW010000412.1:0-73620 GCA_917880005.1 Nanger dama | reverse complement strand
AAAGCATTTATTTTGCTCATAAATGCACCCTGTCGGCAAGGCATGGGAAGTAATAGCTGGTCTTGGCTCCTCTCAGCTGAGGTAGCTTAAAGGCTGAGGTATGTAGGTCTCTGAAAGCTTGCTCACTTATATATCTCTCAGTTGCTCACTAGCCACTAAGACTTTCACCAGGGCTGTCAACAGAAATGCAGACACACAACCCTTTGTTTAACTTGGGCTTCTTTACAACACGGTGGTTGTGTTCCAGCGGTGAGTATCCCAAGAGAGAGGCAAGCAGAAATTGGGTGGGTAATTTTTAGATTTAGCCTTGCAGGCTTCATCGTATCATATCTGCTGTACTCTTTAGCTCAAAGTGTATACAACCCCTTCCAAGTTGAAAGGGAGAAAATGCACTCCTTGTCGTGATTGTTGGTGTGAAAAAGATTTTAAGAGATTTAAAGACCAAAAATATTGCTGTGAATATTTTCAGAAAATGCAGACTACCATAAATGTTCCTTTTTCTTCATCCCCATATAAGTAATAAAAATGACATCCACAAAATAGTAATCAAACATTCTTTTTAATGAATTGACAGTACAAAAGTCAACCTGTTTGTCTAGCTCAGTTTCAGTTCAGTCGCTCAGTCGTGTCCAACTCTTTGTGACCCCATGAACTGCAGCACGCCAGGCCTCCCTGTCCATCACCAACACCTGGAATTCACTCAGACTCACGTCCATCGAGTCGGTGATGCCATTCAGCCATCTCATCCTTGGTCATCCCCTTCTCCTCCTGCTCCCAATCCCTCCCAGCATCAGAGTCTTTTCCAATGAGTCAACTCTTCGCATGAGGTGGCCAAAGTACTAGAGTTTCAGCTTTAGCATCATTCCTTCCAAAGAGATCCCAGGGCTGATCTCCTTCAGAATGGACTGGTTGGATCTCCTTGCAGTCCAAGGGACTCTCAAGAGTCTTCTCCAACACCACAGTTCAAAAGCATCAATTCTTCGGCGCTTAGCCTTCTTCACAGGCCAACTCTCACATCCATACATGACAATTAATGAATTGACAGTACAAAAGTCAACTTGTTTGTCTAGCTCAGATAATATGAAATCAATTATCTTATAATTAGTGTTATTAATCTGATATTTTAAGCTCCATGAGGGCAGGAGATGACTGCTTTGCTTAATCATTGTATCTCCAACACCTGGTGGGATTCTAGCCTTTGTCAAATAAATGTTTAAATTGTCTAAGTAAAGGAATATATAAGTGAATAAACTTTATATTAAAAATCACTACTTCCTATGTAACTCATTCCCACTGTCTTTTCCACATGTTTATATTTTAGAATCTTAATACCAACTTTTATTATCAATATATGTTTTAGTGTGATCCACTCAAATATAGTGATAATTCAAAGTTCTTGAGGATTATAATCTTGCCAAGGTGGGTGTACAGTCAAGCCACCCAAGATGGCTGTTCTCTTGTGCTTTGTCCATCCCCTGACAGTCCAGTGCCTGCTTCACCTACACCTTACTCACAGGACCGACCTTCTATGTACTTGCCCCAGGCCCCAGCTAATGACTGTTCTAACCTTTGGTGGTGGTTCAGTCACTAAGTCGTGCCCCACTCTTGTGACCCCGTGGAGTGTAGCTCACCAGGCTCCTCTGTCCATGGGATTTCCCAGGAAAGAATATTGGAGTTTGTTGCCATTTTTGTCTCCAGAGGATCTACCTGACCCAGAGATCAAACCCCCATCTCCTCCACTGCAGGTAGTCTCCTGCATTGCAGGCTGATTCTTTACTGGGAGCCACCAGGGAAGCCCATTCTAACCTTTAGATCAGAACATTTCCACCTGGAGGGCTTATCAAAGAGGCTGTGGTGGGCCTGAGCCTCTCTTGGTTTCCCTGGTAACTGATGAGCTAACCTGATGTCAATTTCCCCTATAATTGGCCACCGCCACCTCCCTCTCCCCTGGAATGAAAATTGCTGCCACCTCCTGCTGGCCGCCCAGGGCATGCTGTGGATGTTGCTCCAGGACCTTGCTTCTGTCACTGCCGGCCGGCTGTTTCTTCAGTCTTGAATCTGGGCAAGTACAGACCTGGGGGTGCAGCCTGACTGGGGTTGGGCGGTGGGTGTCAATACCCAATAGTCTTTTTCATACTTCTTAAGAAACCAGCCATCTGAAATTAGAGCTATTTTTTAATGTTTATTTGGCTGTGCCAGGTCTTAGCTGCGGCACACGGGATGCTGATCTTCACTGTGGCTGAGCGATCTTCTGTTACCGCCTGTGGGATCTAGTTCCCGGGCCAGGGATGGAACCTGGGCCTCTGCACTGGGAGCTGGAGTCTTAGCCCCAGGAATACCAGGGAAGTCCCAGAGCAAGTTTTTAAAAATCAGATGCATTACCAAAGTCTGAACTGCTCTTTAAAAAAGTACCTACCTTCTTCCAGTGACTAAAATACACCCAGCAGTCAATTCAGTCACTGTGAAAACAAAATTCAAATCCTTTTGAAACATTATGTGTTTGTAATTTACTTCAGATATATGTAAATGTAGAAGACTTAAGGAATCCTCAGTCTATTAGTCATGCACTCCTTTTATGGTCTCTGCACAAATGCCTAATCTCTGTTGAGTCAGCCTGTATCCTTCTCTCTGTCCCTCACCTCAGTGGAAACATGGAAACTGACCAAACCTGATTTCTAACATAGGAAAAAAATTTTCTCTTTTGTTGCTCATAAAATAGCTCATGCTTTGATTGCGTCCCATGTTACATTGTATGTATTGGGGGACTTACATGTCTGGACTACTGTCATTAGTTGTAAGATTAGTGAATGGTTTACTTTGAAGTGCTGCATGAAGTTTCATTTGCTAATCAATGAATGCTTAATCTAGTTTCCTAAATCAAGGAGGCTTGTCAGTTTCAATTCCCTTCAATAATATTTCTTGCTAACAAGGATGAAATTACATTGTAGGGGAATGAGGAGGACCCTGTGATAAGCTTTAGGATGCTTTCTATTTTGAATGTGGAAGAGAATGTAGTCAGGTGAATTTCCTATAGCTCCTGCTGCTGCTGCTAAGTGCTTTAGTCGTGTCTAACTCTTTGTGACCCCATGGACAGTAGCCTGCCAGGCTCCTCTGTCCATGGGATTCTCCATGCAACAATACTGGAATGGGTTGCCATGTCCTCCTCCAGGGAATTTTCCCAACCCAGGGATCGAACCTGTGTCTCTGGCAGCTCCTGCATTACAGGCAGATTCTTCACCACTGCGCCCCCTGTGAAAACCGCTAAGCTCTCTCAAGGCCTATTGTCTCTGGAGTGACACAAATGCATACATACAGGTTAGTCTGAGAGTGACGGTGATAAAATATAACTTTGATAAGGTTTGCACTGGGCCTCCTTGCCTTGTTCCTGATTTTGGAGGCGATGCTTTCAGCTTTTTATTTTAAAGGTTTATTCATTTATTGACTGTGGTGGGTCTTTGCTATACACAGGCATTCATTCCCAGGTTGTGGTGATCAGGGGCTACTCTCGTTGCTGTGTGCGGGCGTCTCAATGACAGTGGCTTCTCTTGTTGTGGGCCATGGACTCTAGGTTCACGGGCTTCAGCAGTTGTAGCACATGGCCTCGATACTCGTGGCACACAGGCTTAGTTGCTCTTGAAGCATGTGGGATCTTCCTGGAACAGGAATAGAACTCCTGTTCCCTGTATAGCAGGGCAGATTTCTAACCACTGGATCACCAGGGAAGCCCTCAGTTTTTCACTATTGAGTGTGATGTCAGCTATTGATTTGCCATATATGGCTTCATTATGGTGAGGTAGCTTGCCTCTATGGCCACTTTCTGGAGAGTTTTTATCATAAATGGATTTTGAATGTTATCAAAAACTTTCTCTGTGTCTATTGATATGATCATCTGGTTTTATTCATCAGTTTGTTAATGTGATGCATCACACTGATTGATTTGTGGATCCTGAAAACTTCTTGCATACATGGATAAATCCCATTTGATCATGAAGTATAATCCTTTTAATGTATTATTGGATTTGGTTTGCTAATATTTTGTGGAGCATTTTTGCATAAAATTAACACCCCTGCACCACAGTTGGGAATGCAAATCTGTGCCACCACTTTGGAGAACATAATGTAAGTTCCTTAACAAAACTGAAAATAGAGCCACCATTTGAAGCTGCAATCCCATTCCTTGGACACCTATCTGGAGAAAAACAGAATTCAAAAAGATACACCCACCCCAGTTTTCATAGTAGCACTATTCACAATAGTCAAAACACAGAGGCAACTTAAATATCCATCAACAAAGGAACTGATAAAGATGTGATTACATATGCACAATGGAATTTTACTCAGTCATGAAAAAATGAAATGTCATTTGTAGCAACATGGATAGACCTAGAAATTGTCACACTGAGTGAAGTAAGTCAGACAAAGATAAGTAAGTATGTAATATTACTTATATGTCAAGTCTTAAAAAAAAACTGGTATAAATGAACATACTTACAAAACAGAAATAGAGTCACAGATTAAAAAAAAAAAAAAAACTATGGTTACCAAGAGCAAAGGGGAGGGGGACAAATTTGGAGATTGTGGTTAACATATACACACTAGTGTATATAAAACAGAAAACTAATAAGGACGTACTGCATAGCACAGGGAACTACTCTCTAGTGACATATATGAGGAAAGAAAATAAAAATGAATGGGTATTTGTCTATGTATAAGTGATTCACTTTGCTGTGCAGCAGGAATTAACACATTGTAAACTATACTCCAACAAGAGCTAGATAAAAATAAATACCCAGAAAAAGTGTGTAGTATCTACATTTTATGCCAAAAGAAAATGTAAGCACTCCACATTTTTTCTATATATCTATATATAGAGAGAAAGAATGTTATAGCTCCTCCATATCATTGCCTGTAAATTATAATGAGAACTAATAAGAAAGCATTTTATCTTCATTGTGTTATGATTTATATTTTGTAAAAATTCATCCATTGAAAGGAAACAATTTTTAGTAAGTACACTAAATTGTATAAGCATTGCAAAAATCCCATTTTAGAACACTCTCATTAACCCTCAAAATTTTCCTTCATCCTGTTTTCAGTCAATTCTCTCATTTACCTCCAGCCCTAATTACCTCCAGCTGGCCTGATACCTGTATTTACACATTTGATTATTTTTATACATTTCATACAACAGGAATCAACATGCAATCTTTAGCATCTGCCTTCTTTGTTTAGCCTATTTCTGAGATTCATTCATGTTATACCATTTATCAGTACTTCATTCCTTTTTATTGTTAAATAATATACCATTGTAGAGAGATACCATATTTTAATTCATTCACCATTTGGATATCAGAATGCTTCAAGTTTTGGACTATTTTGAATAATGCAACTATAACATTCATGTACAAGTCTTTGTGTGAATATATGTATTTTTCATTTATCACAGATTGTTAGGAGGAGAACTCCTGAACTATGCAATGTCTATGTTTAACTTTTCAATATTATGTCAAATTGTTCTCAAAAGTGACTGCAGCGGTTTACATTCTCAGCAGCAATGTATCAGGGTTTCATTTTCTCCATATCCTTGTCAACACTTATTATCAGTTTCTTTGATTATAGTTATTTTGATGAGTGGAAAATAATTTATAATTTACCAATTATCAGTGATGCTGAGCATCTTTTCATGTGCTTGTGGCCTTTTGTACATGAAGAGAATAATAAAGCAAGGTAATTTGCAAAGAGAGGAATGAGGCGACATCATTGTTACTATTTTTAAAAAAATAGTCAGTAATGATCTCTCCACTAAAAAGAAAACATTTGAGAGAAACCTGAAAGGAGTGGGGAAAAGCATTCCAGGTAGAGGAAACAAGAAGTGCAAATACCCTGGAGTGAGAGCAGTTTTCAAACATTCTAAGTAAACCAGGAGGACACTGGAGGTGAAGCAAAGTGGCAGAGTGGTGATGGAAGGCAAGTAAGAGATAGGCTGGCAGGAGTGCAGGTCTTATAGGGGATTAAAATTAGGGATATAAAATAAGACCCAGTTTCCCCCTCAGTCAGTCTATCCCATCAGGAGGCATGCATAAGCCTCTTATCCTCCATCAGAGGGCACACAGAAAACTAACCAATCTAATCACATGGATCACAACCTTGTCTAATTCAATGAAACTATGAGCCATGCTGAGTAGGGCCACCAAAGACAGATGGGTCATAGTGAAGAATTCTGACAGAATGTGGTCCATTGGAGAAGGAAAAGGCAAACCACTTCAGTATTCTTGCCTTGAGAACCCCATGAACAGTATGAAAAGGCAAAAAGATAGGACACTGAAAGATGAACTCCCCAGGTCAGTAGGTGCCCAATATGTTACTGGATATCAGTGGAGAAACAACCCCAGAAAGAAGGAAGAGATGGAATCAAAGCAAAAACAACACCTAGTTGTGGATGTGGCTGGTGATGGAAGCAAGCTTCAATTCTGTAAGAGCAATACTGCATAGGAACCTGGTATGATAGGCCCATGAATCAAGGCAAATTGGAAGTGGTCAAACAGGAGATGGCAAGAGTGAACTTCGACATTTTAGGAGTCAGTGAATTAAAATGGACTGGAATGGGTGAATTTAATTCAGATGACCATTATATCTACTACTGTGGGAAAGAATGCCTTAAAAGAAATGAAGTAGCCATCATAGTCAATAAAAGAGTCAGAAACACAGTTCAGTTCAGTTGCTCAGTTGTGTCTGACTCTTAGCGACCCCGTGAACCACAGCATGACAGGCCTCCCTGTACATCAATCATCCCCTTCTACTCCTGCCCTCAATGTTTCCCAGCACCATGGTCTTCTCAAATGACTCAGCTCTTCACATCAGGTGGCCAAATTATGGGAGTTTCAGCTTCAGCATCAGTCCTTCCAAGGAATATTCAGGACTGATTTCCTTTAGGATGGACTGGTTGGATTTCCTTGCAGTCCAAGGGACTCTCAAGAGTCTTCTCCAACACCACAGTTCAAAAGCATCAATTCTTCTGCGCTCAGCTTTCTTTATAGTCCAACTCTCACATCCATATATGACCAAGAAAAAACCATAGTCTTGATGAGATGGACTTCTCTTGACAAAGTAATGCTTTTGAATATGCTATCTAGGTTGGTCATAGCGTTCCTTCCAAGAAGTAAGCATCTTTTAATTTCATGGCTGCAATCACCATCTGCAGTGATTTCAGAGCCCAGAAAAATAAAGTCTGACAGTTTCCACTGTTTCCCCATCTATTTCCCATGAAGTGATGGGACTGGATGCCATGATCTTAGTTCCCTGAATGTTGAGCTTTAAGCCAACTTTTCATTCTCCTCTTTCACTTTCATCAAGAGGCTCTTTAGTTCTTCTTCACTTTCTGCCATAAGGGTGGTGTCATCTGCATATCTGAAGTCATTGATATTTCTCCTGGCAAACTTGATTCCAGCGTGTGCTTCCTCCAGCCCTGAATTTCTCATGATATACTCTGTAGTACTTGGATGCAATCTCAAAAACAACTGTTCATTTCCAAGGCAAACCATTCAATATCAGAGTAATCCAAGTCTATGCCCCAACCAGTATTGCTGAAGAAGCTGAAGTTGAACAGTTCTACGAATCTACAAGAACTTCTAGAACTAATACCCAAAAAAGATGTCCTTTTCATTATAGGGGACTGGAATGCAAAAATAAAAAGTCAAGTAACACTTGGAATAACAGGCAAATTTGGCCTTGGAGTACAGAACGAAGCAGGGCAAAGGCTAAAAGAGTTTTGCCAAGAGAATACACTGGTCATAGCAAACACCCTCTTCCAACTACACAAGAGAATACTCTACACATGGACATCACCAGATGGTCAACACTAATATTCTTTGCAGCCAAAGATGGAGAAGCTCTATACAGTCAGCAAAAACAAGACCAGAAGCTAACTGTGACTCAGATCGTGAACTCCTTATTGACAAATTCAAACTTAAATTGAATAAAGTAGGGAAAGCCACTAGGCCGTTCAGGTATGACCTAAATCAAATCCCTTACAATTGTACAGTCGAAGTGAAAAATAGATTTAAGGGACTAGATCTCATAGGCAGAGTGCCTGATGAACTATACATAGAGGTTTGTGACATTGTGCAGGAAAAATGGATCAAGATCATCCCCAAGAAAAAGAAAAGCAAAAAAGCAAAATGGCTGTTTGAGTAGGCCTTACAAATAGCTGTGAAAAGAAGAGAAGTGAAAACCAAAGGAGAAAAGGAAAGCTATAAGCATCTGAATGCAGAGTTCCAAAGAATAGCAAGGAGAGATAAGAAAGCCTTCCTCAGTGATCAGTGCAAAGAAATAGAGGAAAACAATAGAATGGGAAAGACTAGAGATCTCTTCAAGAAAGTTAGAGATACCAAGGGAACAATTCATGCAAAGATGGGCTCAATAAAGGACAGAAATGGTATGGAACTAAAAGAAGCAGAAGATATTAAGAAGAGGTGGCAAGAATACCCAGAACTGCACAAAAAATATCTTCATGACCCAGATAATCATGATGGGTATAGAGCCATCTAGAGCCACTCATCTAGAGCCAAACATCATGGAATCTAAAGTCAAGTGGGCCTTAGGAAGCATCACTATGAACAAAGCTAGTGGAGATGATGGAATTTCAGCTGAGCTATTTTAAATCCTGGAAGATGATGCTATGGAAATGCTGCACTCAATATGCCAGCAAATTTGGAAAACTCAGTAGTGGCCACAGGACTGGAAAAGGTCAGTTTTCATTCCAGTTCCTAAGAAATGCAATGCTGAAGAATGCTGAAACTACCACACAATTGCACTCATCTCACACACTAGTAAAGTAATGCTCAAAATTCTCCAAGCCAGGCTTCAGCAACACATGAACCGTGAAGCCCCAGATGTTCAAGCTGGTTTTAGAAAAGGAAGAGAAACCAGAGATCTAATTGCCAATATCCACTGGATCATCAAAAAAGCATGAGAGTTCCAGAAAAACATCTATTTCTGCTTTATGGACTATGCCAAAGCCTTTGACTGTGTGGATCACAATAAACTGTGGAAAATTTTAAAAGAGATGGGAATACCAGGCCACATAACTTGCCTCTTCAGAATCCTGTATGCAGGTCAGGAAGCAACAGTTAGAACCGGACATGGAACAACAAGCTGGTTCCAAATAGGAAAAGGAGTACGTCAAGGCTGTATATTGTCACCCTGCTTATTTAACTTATGTGTAGAGTACATCATGAGTAATGCTGGTCTGGATGAAGCACAAGCTGGAATCAAGATTGCTGGGAGGAATATCAATAACCTCAGATATTCAGATGACACTACCCTTATGGCAGAAAGGGAAGAAGACCTAAAGAGCTTCTTGATGAAAGTGAAAGAAGAGAGTGAAAAAGTTGGCTTAAAGCTCAAATTCAGAAAACAAAGATCATGAACTCCAGTCCCATTACTTCATGGCAAATAGATGAAGAAACAGTGGAAACAGTGGCTGACTTTATTTTTGGAGGGGTCCAAAATCACTGCAGATGGAGACTTCAGCCATGAAATTAAAAGAGGCTTACTCCTTGGAAGGAAAGTTGTGACAAATCTAGGCAGCATATTAAAAAACAGAGACATAACTTTGCCAGCAAAGATCTGTTTAGTCAACGCTGTGATTTTTCCAGTAGTTATGTATGGATGTGAGAGTTGGAGTATAAAAAAAGCTGAGCACAGAAAAATTGATGCTTTTGAACTGTGGTGTTGGAGAAGACTCTTGAGAGTCCATTAGACAACAAGGAGATCCAACCAATCCCTCCTAAAGGAGATCAGTCCTGAGTGTTTATTTGGAGAACTGATGTTGAAGCTGAAACTCCCATAATTTGGCCACCTGATGTGAAGAGCTGACTCATTTGAAAAGACCCTGATCTTTGGAAAGATGGAAGGCAGGAGAAGAAGGGGACAACAGAGGATGAAATGGTTGGATGGCATCACTGACTCAATGGACTTGAGTTTGAGTAAACTCTGGGAGTTGGTGAAGGACAGGGAGGCCTGGCATGCTGCAGTCCATGGGGTAACAAAGAGCCGGACATGACTGAGCAGCTAAACTGAGCTGAACTGAAGTGAACTGAAGGTTAATTATTCTTCAAAACCAAAGAATGGCATTGAAGTATGTATAATATCATATGTGAAATGAGCCGCCAGTCCAGGTTCTATGCCTGATACAGGATGCTCGGGGCTGGGGCACTGGGATGACCCAGAGGAATGGTATGAGGAACGAGTTGAGAGGGGGGTTCAGGATGGGGAACATGTGTACACCCGTGGCAGATTCATCTTGATATATGGTGAAACCAATACAATATTGTAAAGTAATTAGCCTCCAATTAAAATAAATAAATTTATATTTTTAAAAAGACAAAAAAAACAGTCTCATAGAAAAGAGTTCAGATTTATGATTTCAAAAGGTGTAAGAGGATCGATTGAGAGAGGGAAAATTAGATGAAGGTGGTCAAAATGTACAAACTTCCAGTTATAAGATAGAGAATAACTGATGGTATAATGTACAACATGACAAAAATAATTACTACTACTGTATGTTATATATATAAAACTGTTAATACAGTAAATCTAAGTTCTTATTGCAGAGAATCTTTTTTCTATTTCTTTAATTTTGTATCATATGAGATAGGAGATGTTCACTAAACTTTATTGTGGTAGTCATTTCACTATGTATGTAGTAAAATCATTTACACCTTAATCAAATACACCTTAAACTTATATAGCGATGTGTGTCAATTATAGCTCAAGAAAACTGGAGGGGGGAAAGAAAAAGGTTATTATAAGGACTGATATTTGATGGACAGATTTCTACTAATTCAACCTGAAGAAACTTACATTAAAAAAATACAGAAGAAAACAGATGATACTTTGTAAATTTATACTGCGAGTTAATGGACAAGATTATTCATAGCTGCAGATTAATGTATTCACACTCTATAGGAACTGGAAAGATAGTATATAGGTAATGAACAATAAAGACACTTGAACTCAGCTATCTAATCACTCCTGGGTACTCAGTTTTGTGTGTGAGAACTTGCTAGCAGTTCTAGGATGTACAAGTGCACTGTTAGCACTTAAGAGAGCAGCATGGTCCTGTGGCCTGAGTGGCCACGGCTTCATTTGAAAAAGGACCCAACTGCTGTCCAGTCTCAACGTGATTTTGTTTCCATTATGATTGGTAAAAGGAGATATTTCATTATTATTTTCATTTTACTATAAGTAAGTCTGAGAAAATTTTTGTTTGGTTACTGTTCATTTGAATTTGTTCTTCTGTCATTTGGCTATTCTAAACAACTCCTTGCCTATTTTTATGGTTATTCATCTGCACGCTATGAAATACAAGAGCTGAATACATAGTATAAGTATTAATGCTATATCTTTTATGTGCCCTGAAATTGTCTCCCAAATATATACTTGACCTCACTCATGAGATCTTTATTGAAATAATTTTCAATTTTTCTTTAATCAGACTTAAATATGCACTTTTCCTCCTTGGATTCTAGACATTATTATGAGTCTTCAGACTCATAGAATATTTAAATATTCTGCTAAAATCTTTCCTATGATTATGATGACTCTCCTGTAATTCACTTATAATAATTTTATTTATTTATTTACCTTTGTGGGCATGTGTGTGTGTGTATTTGTGTATAATGTTAGGAGGGATATCCAATTCTCTTTTCTTTGAAGAGGAAAGACAATGTTAACAACACTATTAATATAAACCAAAAAATAATCACCATTTCACAGTGAACAGAGATACTGTCTTTACCTTATACATACATACACATACATATGCACATACACTCACAAACATACTCTGTAGTCTATTACTTTATTTCCTGTTTTATTCATTTATACTTGCTAAGCCAAGTATCTTCTTGGATATTTTTCTTTCAAAATAATTGTAAATCACTTTAATAGTAGGCCTTCTACTAAAATTTTTTGTAATTCATATATTAACTTAAGAAGCACTGTAGCTTTTTTGCTATCATATTACCAAGAACATGGTAAATCTTTCCTTTAGTCATCATATCGATTAGTTTCTTTTAGAAATGCTTTATGGATCTTTTGATATAGATATTACACTGGTCTCGTTAAAATTATTTCTAATTATTTTATAGTTTTTGCTGCCATTTTGAATAGGTTAACTTTATTTTCATTTAGAGCTGGTTATGTAAAACAAAGAAAAATCAATTAATTTTGTGTATTTATAATGTACACAGCCACTTTGAACATTTCCCCTAAGAGGACCAGCAGACTTAGATTTCTTACGTTTCAATTTTTATCAATAATATGGATAATTTTGCTCTTTTCCATTGATTGATAGTATTAATTATTTACTGTTCTTTTCTTATTGCATTTGCTAGAATGTATTGTTTAAAGTTAATAATAATAGTCAAAATGGGCTTCTCCTTGCTTACAAGTGAAAATTATTCTATCTTAAGACAGGACATCCTACGAAAGTTTCTTTTGTTTCTTATTTTAGTCAGGGTTTATTAAGAATATCTGCTAAATTTCATCAAGTAACTTTAAGCACCTATGACCGTACTCATTTGGCACTCTCCATTAACACCATGGTGTCATAAAATGTGTTAAAGTTCCTGATTTTGTACTCTCATATTCCTGGAATCCCACCTGAAGATCTCACTGCTAAATTCCAATTAATAATATTTTATTTGCATTCATAATTTAAACCATCATTGAACTATGCTTTCCTCATCATGTTTTGTTATTATTGTTGTATTGTCTTTCTATAATGAGTTTAAGAGCCTTCTCCTATTTTCTTATGGTCTGTAATTTAAGCTAAATCTATCTCTTTTCTAAATATTGGATAATGTTCATCTTTGAAACTCTCTGATCACAGTTTTTTGTTTAGTAATATATTTTAAATCACTTTTCCAACCTATTTTACAATAATTAGTATCCTAATATTCCATTTATTTACGTCAGTGTTGCTATTTATCTTTTTGCTAGGAAAATATCCACATAATCTAGTATTTTAGATAGTTATTCATGTATAATTATTTAAATCTCATTTGTATCTGGATTATATCTCTATTTTTATCCAAATATGTATTTACTTCCTATTTTGCTTAATTGAGATCATAATCTACATTATTGATCTTTTAAAATTAGTTTTCAAGTTTATCTTTCTGTTTGTTTATAATTTTCTACTTCATTTCTTCAGATTCTACTTTTATGCATTCTTTCCTTTTTTCTCCAAAGAATATTACTTAATATACAGTGTGATGTCCTGACACTCCTGGTGGGAATTTAAGTTGGTACAGCCACCATGGAAAGCAGTATGGAGGTTCCTTAGAAAACTAAACATAGAATTACCATATGATCCAGAAATCTCACTCTTAGGAATATACCCAGACAAAACTATCATTTGAAAAGATACACGCAACCCTGTTGCATAGCAGCACTATTCACATTAGTCCACATATGGAAGTAACCTAAAGGTCCATTGACAACTAATTGATGAAGATGTGGTCCATATATACAATGGAATACTACTCAGTCATTAAAAAGAATGAAATAGTGCCATTTGCAGCAACATGTAACCAATTAAAGCTTATATTATTATACTGAGAGAAATAAGTCATAAAAGGACAAGTACTATATGATATCACTTAAATATAGAACCTAAAATATTGCACAAGTGAACATATCTACAAAACACGAAAAGACTCATCAGTTCAGTTCAGTTCAGTTCAGTCACTCAGTCATGCGAGTGACTGAATTGCTGTGAATTGCAGCACGCCAGGCCTCCCTGTCCATCATCAACTCCCAGAGTTCACTCAGACTCGCGTCCATTGAGTCAGTGATGTCATCCAGCCATCTCATCGTCTGTCATCCCCTTCTTCTCCTGCCCCCAATCCCTCCCAGCATCAAAGTCTTTTCCAATGAGTCAACTCTTCACATGAGGTGGTCAAAATACTGGAGTTTCAGCTTTAGCATCATTCCTTCCAAAGAAACCCCAGGGCTGATCTCCTTCACAGTGAACTGGTTGGATCTCCTTGCAGTCCAAAGGAATCTCGAGAGTCTTCTCCAAAACCACAGTTCAAAAGCATCAATTCTTCAGCGTTCAGCCTTCTTCACTTATGGTATTGCCACAGGAAAGGGGAGAGAGAGAGGAAAGAACTAGGAGTTCAGGGTTGGTAGATGGAAACAATTACATTTAGAATGGATAAACAACAAGGTCCTAATGCATAGCAAAGGGAACTTTGTATTTAAGTATTTAAAAAGAATATATATATAAAGAATGTATATATGTGTATAACTGAGTCACTTTGGACTAAATGTTTCAACCAAAAGACAAAGATGTCTCCTGCTGCTGCTGTTAAGTCACTTCAGTCTTGTCTGACTCTGTGCGACCCCATAGATGGCAGCCCACCGGGCTTCCCCATCCCTGGGATTCTCCAGGCAAGAATACTGGAGTGGGTTGTCATTTCCTTCTCCAATGCATGAAACTGAAAAGTGAAAGTGAAGTCACACAGTGGTGTCCGACTCCTAGCGACCCCATGGAGTGCAGCCCACCAGGCTCCTCCATCCATTGGAGTTTCTAGGCAAGAGTACTGGGGTGAGGTGCCATTGTCTTCCCCAAAAGATTGTCTAAATGGATGCAAATACAAGATGGGTTGAATGCCCCAACCAAAAGACAAGGGCTGGCTGAATGGATACAAAAATAAGTGAAGTGAAGTCGCTCAGTCGTGTCCGACTTTTTGCGACCCCATAGACTGTAGCCTACCAGGCTCTTCTGTGCATGGGATTTTCCAGGCAATAGTACTGGAGTGGATTGCCATTTCCTTCTTCAGGGGATCTTTCCAACCCAGGGCTTAAACATGGGTCTCCCGCATTGAAGACAGATGCTTTACCATCTGAGCTACCAGGGAAGTCGGATATAAAAACAAAACCCCTATATATGTTGTCTACAAGAGACCCATCTTAGGCCTAGGGATACATACAGACTGAAAGTGAGGGGCTAAAAAAAGGTATTTCATGCAAATGGAAATGAAAATGAAGTAAGCACAGCAATACTTATATCAGATAAAATAGACTTTAAAGATCATTACAAGAGACAAGGAAGGACACCACATAATGATCAAGGGATCAATCTAAGAAGAAGATAAAGCAATTATAAATATATATGCACCCAACATAGGAACACATCAATACATAAGGCAAATGCTAACAACTATTAAAGGGGAAATTGACAGTAACACAATAGTAGTGGGGGACTTTAACATTCCACTCACACCAATGGATAGATCATCCAGACAGAAAATTAATAAGGAAGCACAAGGCAGCACAAGGCTTAACTGATACATTGGACCAGTCTGACCTAATTAATATCTATAGGGCATTTCAGCCAAAAACAATAGATTTCACTTTTTCCTCAAAAACTAGATAGATCACATCTTGGGTCACAATCAAGCCTTGGTAAATTTAAGAAAAGCCTGAAAACATTTCAAGCATTTTTGCTGACTGCAATGATATCAACTACAGAAAAAAAGTTCTGAAAAGAACCCACGAACACTTGGAGATGAAATAATACACTTCTGAGTAACCAAGAGATCACTAAAGAAATCAAGGAGAAAATTAAAAAAAAAAAAAAACTAAAAGTAAGTGACAATGAAAATACAACCACTCAAACCCTATGGGATGCAGTAAAAGTCAGTAGAATCACCCACTCGATGGACATGAGTTTGAGCAAGCTCTAGGAGTTGGTGATGGACAGTGAAGCCTGGCACGCTGCAGTCCATGGGGTCACAGAGTTGGACATGGCTGAGTGACTGAACTGAAGAGGGAAGTTTATAGCAATACAAGCCTTACCTCAAGAATACAGTTCAGTTCAGTTCAGTTCAGTCACTCAGTCGTGTCTGACTCTTTGAGACCCCATGAATTGCCAAGCCTCCCTGTCCATCACCAACTCCCGCAGTTCACCCAAGCTCATGTCTATTGAGTCGGTGATGCCTCCAGCCATCTCATCCTCGGTCGTCCCCTTCTCCTCCTGCCCCCAATCCCTCCCAGCATCAGAGTCTTTTCAAGTGAGTCAACTCTTCACATGAAGTGGCCAAAGTACTGGAGTTTCAGCTTTAGCATCAGTCCTTCCAAAGAACACCCAGGTCTGATCTCCCTTACAATGGACTGGTTGGATCTCTTTGCAGTCAAAGGGACTCTCAAGAGTCTTCTCCAACACCACAGTTCAAAAGCATCAGTTCTTTGGCACTCAGCTTTCTTCACAGTCCAACTCTCTCATCCATATATGACCATAGCCTTGACTAGAGAGACCTTTGTTGGCAAAGTAACATCTCTGTTTTTGAGTACGCTATCTAGGTTGGTCATAACTTTCCTTCCAAGGATACAAGAGAAACATAAATTAACCACGTAACCTTACACCTAAAGCCACTAGAAAAAGAACAAAGAAACCCCAAAGTTAGTAGAAGGAAAGAAATCATAAAGTTCAGAGCTGAAATAGATGAAAATGAAATGAAGAAGACAATAGCAAAGATCAATAAAACTATTAATAAAAGCTGATTCTTTGAGGAGATAAACAAAATTGACAAACCGTTAGCCAGACTCATCAAGAAAGAAAGGGAGAAGACTCAAATCAATAAAATTGGAAATGTATAAGTATTATTTTAAAAGGTAAAATTCTACTTTGACCAGTGGTCAGGATGAGAGAAACACTGTTGACTGTAATGCTCCCAGTGACATCTGGCATGGGAATTTTTTATCCCTGGAGAGAGATTCACATGCTGGTATGGTCAGCAACCTGAACAGGGAATAGAGATGAACGCCATATCCTCTATTGGGTTAAGTATCTGTTACCATCTCAGCCAACTGTCTTGCACTCACTGAAGAATATATATTTTTGTTATTCGTGTTGTGAAAGAAAGTAAAAGTGAAAGATTCTTCAGTTCAGTTCAGTTCAGTCGCTCAGTCATGTTCAACACTTTGCGACCCCATGAATCGCAGCATGCCAGGCCTCCCTATCCATCACCAAACTCTCAGAGTTCACTCAGACTCACGTCCATCGAGTCGGTGATGCCATCCAGCCATCTCATCCTCTGTCGTCCCCTTCTTCTCCTGCCCCCAATCCCTCCCAGCATCAGTCTTTTCCAATGAGTCAACTCTTCACATGAGGTGGCCAACGTACTGGAGTTTCAGCTTTAGCATCATTCCTTCCAAAGAAACCCCAGGGCTGATCTCCTTCAGAATGGATTGGTTGGATCTCCTTGCAGTCCAAGGAACTCTCAAGAGTCTTCTCCAACACCACAGTTCAAATGCATCAATTCTTTGGCGCTTAGCCTTCTTCACAGTCCAACTCTCACAGCCATACATGACTACTGGAAAAACCATAGCCTTGACTAGACAAACCTTAGTTGGCAAAGTAATGTCTCTGCTTTTGAATATGCTATCTAGATTGGTCATAACTTTTCTTACCTTTGGCTAATTGTTGCACTTCTTTCCCCACACCTGACCCGTTCTAGAACAGTTGCCAACATATGTGCATGTTTTTTCCAGGATAGATTCAGTACAGTGGCTTGTGGGAACTTGGCATCAACAATTAGGGGGTGGTTCCCACTCCTTTTTACTCCTGTAAATCTTTCTGCGCTTGTACAGTTTGGGAGCTTTCATTGACCTCAGCAGTGGTCATCTCATGCTCTTTACTCCAAATGAGCTCATCTCCTGTGATTAACTTTGTCCTCAGAGCATCTAGGGAAAACAAAATTCAGTTTTACTCTTCTTGAAAATTTCCAGCTGCTCTGCTAAGTGTCCGTCTACCTCCTACCTCAATTACAATTTATAAAAAGAGGAAATTATCACATGCAGACTATAGCCTTCACTTGTGGTCACTGGAGGTTTCTAAAGTAGGGGAAGGTCAGGCTGTCCACTGAAGCAAATGAACAAACTTCTCATATTTTTAAAGATTTGGAGTTAACCAAAAGGAGTCTTTCATACATATGTTTTTCTCTTAATCTCTGATTTTGAGCTATTTAAGTAGGATATACTGGTTTATTCATATTGGAAGAAATAGGAATCCAGATGAATTTTTAATCTCCTAATTTTGTCACCTTTGGACAAAACTGAGGAACATAGGGTTATATCCTCTAAAAGGGAAAGAAATACCCCATAAAAATATACTGACTTTAATCCTGACTTATTTTTTTAGCTTTTCCTGGGAATTCCATTTAATGTTATTCTTTCCAGGAAACTGGGCTTAAGAGCAAGCATAGATTTCCCTTCAGCTATTTGGCTTCTACATTAAATAATTCACAGAATCAGTGTATTCTCTGCTCTGTTTTTCTCTATTTATATCTCTCTCTCGAAAACACACACACACACACACACACACACACACTCACAAATGCCTAGATAGAAAGTATACAAAATAATAATAAAACCTAGTTGTTGATTTTGTTATCTTGATGTTTAATGGAGAAGAGTACAGAGGAAAAGACTATGGTGCTGTTTCCATTTATTTCCTTGATTTCTCCCACCTAATTTATTTATAACAAAATATTTCTAGATCTTATTGTTAGACTCTATAAGTAAGTTTCCAATTGACCAAGTAGATGAACATACAGAAAAGCCTCATACAAAATTCTTCTATAGACGTTTATTCACATTGCACGGTGTGTTCAAGTTTTCCTGTTTTCACTGCTCTTATGACATCATCCAAGAATTTCCTTCAGCTCGTATAAGTAATTATGTTGGTAACAAAGTCCAGGGTGAGCATATTTGCCATTCTACTCTTAAAATTAAATTCTTCCCCAAATTACGGTGGATTCTGATTTGTGAACCAAAGTGAGAATAGCTAAAGAAGTGAGAGAAGTAGAGTAACTGGAGCTAAGATGACACTCCCTCTGTTAATAGAAGTAAGGTTCAATGTTGTAAAGAACAGTATTTGATAGGAACCTGGAATGTTAGGTCCATGAATCAAGGCAAATTGGAAGTGGCCAAACAGGAGATGGCAAGAGTGAACATTGACATTCTAGGAATCAGCGAAATAAGATGGACAAGAATGAGTGAATTTAACTCAGATGACCATTATATCTAATACTGTGGGAAGGAATCCATTAGAAGAAATGAAGTAGCCATCACAGTCAACAAAAGAGTCTGAAATGCAGTACTTGGATGCAATCTCAAAAAGACAGGATGATCTCTGTTCATTTCCAAGGCAAACCATTCGATATCGTGGTAATCCAAGTCCATATCCCGACCAGTAATGCTAAAGAAGCAGTTGAACGGTTCTATGAAGATCTACAAGACCTTCTAGAACTAACACTCAAAAAAGATGTCCCTTTCTTTATAGGGGACTGGAATGCAAAAGTATAAAGTCAAGAAACACCTGGAGTGACAGCTAAATTTGGCCTTGGAGTACAGAATGAAGCAGGGCAAAGGCTAACAGAGTTCTGCCAAGAGAATGCACTGGTCATAGCAAACACCCTCTTCAAACAACACAAGAGAAGACTCTACACATAGATATCACCAGATGGTCAACACCAAAATCAGATTGATTATATCTTTGCAGCCAATGATGGAGAAACTATACAGTCAGCAAAAACAAGACCAGGAGCTGACTGTGGCTCAGATCAGAACTCCTTATTGCTAAATTCAAACTTAAATTGAAGAAAGTGGGAAAAACCACTAGACCACTCAGGTATGACCTAAATCAAATCCCTTATGACTATACACTGGAAGTGAGAAACAGATTTAAGTGACTGTATCTGATAGAGTGCCTGATGAAAAATAGACAGAAGTTCATGACATTGTACAGGAGACAGGGAGCAAGACCATCTCCAAGAAAAATAAATACAAAAAAGTAAAATGGCTGTCTGAGGAGGCCTTACTGTGAAAGGTGAAAGGTGAAAGGCAAAGGAGAAAAAGGAACATATACCCATTTGAATGCAGAGTTCCAAAAAATAGCAAGGAGAGACAAGAAAGCCTTCCTAAGTGATCAATGCAAGGAAATAGAGGAAAACAATAGAATGAGAAAGACTAAAGATCTCTTCAAGAAAATTAAAGATACCAAGGGAACATTTCATGCAAAGATGTGCTCAAAAAGGACAGAAATGGTGTAGAGCTAACAGAAGCAGATCTTAAGAAGTGGCAAGAATACACAGAAGAACTGTACAAAAAAGAGCTTCACAACCCAGATAATCATGAAGGTGTGATCACTCACACTCACCTAGAGCCAGACATCCTCGAATGTGAAGTCAGGTAGGCATTAGAAAGCATCACTACAAACAAAGCTAGTGGAGGTGATGGAATTCCAGTTGAGCTATTTCAAATCCTAAAAGATGATGCTGTGAAAGTGCTGCACTCAATATGCCAGCAAATTTGGAAAACTCAGCAGTGGTCACGGGACTGGAAATGGTCAATTTCATTCCAATCCCTAAGAAATGCAATGCCAAAGAATGCTCAAACGACTGCACAATTGCACTCATCTCACATGCTAATAAAGTAATGCTTAAAATTCTTCAAGCCAGGCTTCAGCAATATGTGAACCATGAAGTTCCAGATGTTCAAGCTGGTTTTAGAAAGCACAGAGGTTGTTGTGTTTTCACTTTCCTTCGTTTCTATGCACATTTTGATTTCTTTTTGATTTCTTCTGTGATTTGTTGGTTATTCAGAAGCATGTTTTTCAGCCTCCATATGTTGAAATTTTTAATAGTTTTTCTTCTGTAATTGAGATCTAATCTTATGGCATTATGGTCAGAAAAGATAGGGATGGTTTGTGCAGGGAGGTTGGAAGAGGGTTTGGGATTGGGAACATGTATACACCTGTGGCGGATTCATGTTGATGTGTGGCAAAACCAATACAATATTGTAAAGTAAATAATAATAACAAATAATAAAATTTTTAAAAGACAAAAAAAAAAAAGAAGAAAACACAGAGGGAACCAGAGATCAAATTGCCAATATCCTCTGGATCATCAAAAAAGCTAGAGAGTTCCAAAAAAACATCTATTTCTGTTTTAATGACTATGCCAAATTTTTTGACTGTGTGGATCACAATAAACTGTGGAAAATTCTAAAAGAAATGGGAACACCAGACCACCTGATTGGCCTCTTGATAAACCTGTATGCAGATCAGGAAGCAACAATTAGAACTGGACATGGAACAACAGATTGGTTCCAAATAGGAAAAGGAGTACGTCAAGGCTGTATATTGTCACCCTGCTTACTGAACTTATATGCAGAGTACATCATGAGAAACGCTGGGCTGGAGGAAGCACAAGCTGGAATCAGGATTGCTGGGAGAAATATCAATAACCTCAGATATGCAGATGACACCACCCTTATGGCAGAAAGTGAAGAAGAACTAAAGAGCCTCTTGATGAAAGTGATAGAGGAGAGTGAAAAAGTTGGCTTAAAGCTCAACACCTAAGATCATGACATCCAGTCCCATCACTTCACGGCCAATAGAAGGGGAAACAGTGGCTGATATTATTTTTCTGGGCTCCAAAATCACTGCAGATGGAGACTGCCGCCATGAAATTAAAAGACACTTACACTTTGGAAGGAAAGTTATGACCAACCTAGACAGGCTATTAAAAAGCAGAGATATTACCTTTGCCAACAAAGTCCATCTAGTCAAATCTATGGTTTTCCCAGTAGTCATGTATGGATATGACAGTTGGATTATAAAGAAAGCTGAGCACTGAAGAACTGATGCTTTTGAACTGTGGTGATGGAGAAGACTCTTGAGAGTCCCTTGAACTGCAAGGAGATCCAACCAGTCCATCCTAAAGGGAATCAGTCCTGAATATTCATTGGAAAGACTGATGTTGAAGCTGAAACTCCAATACTTTGGCCACTTGATGTGGAGAGCTGACTCATTTGAAAAGACCCTGGTGCTGGGAAAGATTGAGGGCAGGAGGAGATGGGGACAACAGAGGAGGAGATGGTTAGATGGCATCACCAACACAATGGACAACATGGGTTTAGTTGTACTCCGGGAGTTGGTGATGGGCAGGGAGGCCTGGCGTGCTGCGTTTTATATGGTAGCAAAGAGTGAAAGACAAGTGAGCAACTGAACTGAACTGAGACATTCCCTCTAATCAGGATATTTCTTAAGTTGAGGTGGTTTTCTTGTGGAGGGAAGTGGTTGGAAAGTTGGACAGTAAACAGAATTTCATATCCCACTAAGGATCTGAGGATATCTTATGCAATGGAATTGCAAGATTGGTAATACACTGTGATCTTTTCCACAAAAATTTCACATCATCTAGGTAGAAACTGTAACTTTATTGTTTTATGTGCAAAGGTACACAAAATAAAGAAGCAATGTCAAGGGTAAACATTATTTTCAATCCTTAATTTCCAAAAGAAGATATTATTAAAGATTCAAATTTGGGGACTTCCCTAGTAGCCCAGTGGTGAAGAATCCCCCTGCCAATTCAGGAGACATGGAATTGATTCCTGATCCAGCAAGATCCCAGATGCCTCGGAGCAACTAAGCCCATGTACCACAACTAGTGAGCCTGTGTGCTTCAACTTCTGAAGCCTGTGTGCCTAGAACGCATCTTCTGCCACAAGAGAAGCCACCACCGTGAGCAGCCTGAGCACTGCAATGAAGAATAGCCCCCATTCCACAGCAAAGGGTAGCCCTCCCACTCAACTAGAAAAAGACCAAGCACAGCCATAAACAGATAGATGAAGATTAAAATTTTAACATCTCAAGAATATGTTCCACTTTTTTAGCCACAGCTTTATGTGATAAGAGCAGATTGGTGGTGATTGATCATTTCATGTAGCAGAAAGGCAGCGTTTTGAATTTTCCTGTCAGGTATCCTCCCTGAGTGAAACACCATGGTCAAACGTTGATTAAGCAGGAAAATGTCTTATGGAGCATGAATAGGATGCAAACCAAGGCAAGATAGAGAAAACCTTTGGAGATAGTTGTCTGAAACTTAGCAGACAAACCCATATTTCTTTCAGAAAAAAAAAAGTTTATTAAACTTTAAAGAAAAATGTATCTGTATGTATCACTCATTTTGCCTAATGTTTTATCTATTCATGCTTCTCCCTCCAGAAATAACGGAGAATTATATACCATTGCCTTCACATGGTATATAATCCAGTTTCTCAAGCCTCTTTAGGAGATGCCAAATATTTAATGACACCCCACCTAGATACAATAAATACGTTTGAGTCAGTCAGACTCCTGGGGAAAGGGATACTGAAAATTTGATGAAAGGGATTAATAAATTATAACCAGGCTATTAAGATGCGAATCACTAAAGTCTCCTGACACTCTTTTCCTTTGTGTAATTAGAATTAAGAAACAAATAAACAGACTCACTTCCCTGAAAAAAAAAGTTTATTAATATTTTTAGTCAATTGTGTGATATACAACTGTAACATGATCATTAAACCTACAACATAGCATCGATATTTCAGTTATGCATATATTGAATAATAGAATGAGAAGGCATGAGATAATAACCAGGGTACTAGGGCAAGAGATGGAGTCTTAGAAAAGAACCACCAATTGCTATTGTGTGTGCAGTTATAGATGGAAAGAAAGAAAGGAAAGAAAAAGAAAAGCACTCGCGTGCTACCAAAAACAACAAAAACAGTCTCAGAGGGAAGAAATTCATGGAGAACTCAAAGAGCAGTATAAAATTTCAGAGAATTTCAGTTCAATGAGGTCAGTAAGATTCATCAAATAGTAGGGGGCTATTTCTGCCAGTGCTGTAAGTGGTATTACTAGGGAGCTTGACTGAACTGAGTTGAAAAACAGAATTCAAATGATTCCTACTTCTGAAGAAGTCGCACATCATCAATGACTCAATGGGCATGAAGATGAGCAAACTCTGCAAGACAGCGGACGACAGAGGAGCCTGCGTGCTATAGTCCATAAGGTCCCAAAGAGTAGGACATAATTTAGTGACTGAGCAACAACACAGTTCATTGAATACATATAGAAAATTCCTACTTTGGAAGTTCATTTTGTAAAAAACACCAATTCCAGGGATTAAAAATATGAACTTAAGGGATAACTATGTCACTAGAAATCAGATTGTGGCACTTGGATTAAGTAGGTTTCAAAGGTTTCATTGCAATCATTGGCATTAAGGAATGTTTTAACTCTGTAAAAATCTACTTATGCTTTTCATTTTCTATAAAAATATAACCAGGTATCTTTTCACAGATTTGATAACCCTATCATTGGGAGGAAATGGGCATGATCATTGGAGAATATATAAAGCATCCGACAAAAAGCCAAGCTCGCTCTTCTCCAGAGCCCTGGGCTGTTGTGTTTGGAGATGGCTGGGCTATGGAGACTTTTGGAAGTTACTGCCACAAGGCAGTAAACACTTAATCCTTGAACTAAATTTAACAGAGTTACTTACTGAACAAGAGTAGAACATTGCATTAACAGTACCCAAAGTGAGTTATGATGATAAACGTGCAATGAATTTCTGCTATGTACATTTAAAAATAAATCTAAAGCTAAGTTTTGGCATTTTTTTTCCCTGTTGGTAGTATCTATATGTGAGTACTAAATCAATCATTTATTCAGTGTGTGATTTGTAGACAAGTAATTTATTTCACCCACACTATGTCGAGTGCCCTCTTTTTAAGATGTATGTTAAGATAGAAAATTAGTTAATAATATTGTTGTGAAAATTAAAATAGGTAATCCATAGAAGAAAAGTGGATCCAATGCCAAGAATTAATAAACATATAAGCCTCTCCTACTATCATTATCATTCAGTTCAGTTCAGTCACTCAGTCGTGTCCGACTCTGCAACCCCATGAACTGCAGAACACCAGGCCTCCCTGTCCATCACCAACTCCCGCAATTCACTCAAACTCATGTCCATAGAGTTGGTGATGCCATCCAGCCATCTCATCCTCTGTCATCCCCTTCTCCTCCTGCCCCCAGTCCCTCCCAGCATCAGAGTCTTTTCCAATGAGTCAACTCTGCGCATTAGGTAGCCAAAGTACTGGAGTTTCAGCTTTAGCATCATTCCTTCCAAAGAACAGCTAGGACTAGTCTCCTTTAGAATGGACTGGTTGAATCTCCTTGCAGTCCAAGGGATTCTCAAGAGTCTTCTCCAACACCACAGAGTTATCATTAGGCTTATCAATATAGAAATGAATATATTCATAATGAGTCTTTGGCCCATTTCTAGCAAGTTCTACACAGAGCTCATCTATACTTTCTCCCTGTTCTTCAAATGATCTCCTAATTTAAGGCATATTTGATTTAATAGCTTTATGATCTATGCTAGTAGAAGGTTTCGTGGTCCTCAGACAAAAGTCCATAAAATCCATCTCAACAATTTTTATTTGTATAAATGTATCTATACACCATCACTTCATTGCTACTCACTTTTCAAAAGATATTTTAAGTTGTTTTATAATTGTTCAGTTCAGCAATTGTTTATTTCTCATCTATTTTGAATCAAAAAGAAATTATCAGCCTTGTAAATAAGTAGCCTCTCCAATTCAAATTCTCATACACAGGGAAGATAACAGTAGTCATAAGTTTAAACTAAATATTTAGTCACAGTGTATGATAACTGAAAGTATACCTAATTTAAATAAGCAATTTAATATGACATGATAATAAAATGAAGAAAAAAAGTAAAAGTGTTAGTCACTCAAGTATTAATCATACAAAGTCCTACTCTTTGTGACCCCATGGACTATACTCCATCAGGCTAATCTGTCCATGGAATTCTCTAAACAAGAATACTGGAGTGGGTTGCCATTCCCTTTTCCAGGGGATCTTCCTGACCCAGGGATTGAAACTACATCTCCCACATTGCACGCAGATTCTTTACCATTTGAGCCACCAGGGAAACCTATAAAATGAGCAACTTAGCAAATAATTTTTGAGCTTATACTATTTTTTTTTCAAATGGTTTTAAACTCATTGATGATTCTTCCCTGACTATATTCATAATTCTGATGGTTGTGAAATGTTTTGCTATCTCCTTGATTCCTCTTATATTTATTGATTATCTTTACCAGAGTTGGCTTATTGTCTTCATGACATTGTCAAAAGCCCAGGTCTCCCATTTCTCTGTTCCCTTCAGGATATACGCTTTGATCTCCAAGTAAATTCACTTTGTGGTCACAAAAACAGCCCCATTCATCACCTTCAAAAACTGTTCAGACTAACCTCAAACTGTTGACTCTGTTGTTTGTTTTACTGAGCAAAAAAAAACAAAAAATTGACAAAACATTTATAATAATATTTTTTCAAACTTCATATGTCAAATAAGATTAAGTGGATACATATCTATTAACTGCTATCACTGGCAGAATGATAAGGAGGGTTGGTATAGGTGGAATATGAACAAGATTCAGTGACAGAGGACTGTGTCAGAATTGGATGAGAGCTGAACCCCTGATGGAAAAGCTGTGTCTGACAGTATCCTGACTGTCATGAGGGCACTTGATTACCCAGCATCCTCTTTCCATTGCATGTAATACATCACCTGTCCTGCTCTATACACTAACGTGTTGCTATGAGTGAGAAGTAAGTCTCATGCCCCTTGATACTGTTTGTGGTTTTTAAAAGGTACTTCTTTTAAAGCTCACGGAAACATAATGTTCTTTCTTTTCTCTCTTAAGAAACATGAGTTCCAAAAGCTTCCGGAATGAAGTCACCTGTTCCCTGTGTGTGAAGTATTTCATAGACCCGGTCACACTGGGTTGTGGGCACAGCTTCTGCATGCCGTGTCTCTGTCTCTACTGGGAAGAAGGCCAACAGCCTCCTCGCTGCCCTGTGTGCAGGGAAACATTCCACCACCTGAACCTGAAAACCAACACTGATTTGAGGAAACTGGTATTTTTTGCCAGACAGAAAGGACTGTATGACTTACCAAATCCTGCAGAAGAGATGTGTGAGATACACAGATATACCAAGAACTTCTTCTGTAAAGTCACCAAGGATGTGCGTTGTTTACTCTGCTGTGTGTCTGAGCAGCAGGGCACTCCCAGGCATGGTTCCATTCAGTGGACAGCTGAGGAATACCGGGTAAGCAAGGGCTAAGAGGGAAGTTTGAATCTGGGGTATTTTCTGTCTGAGAGTGAATGCCAAAAAAAAATGAAGATAACTATTCTCTATTCATGTCAAAAATAAAGCAGACACTAACTAGCAGGGGGCCAGGTCCTAGGTTAAACTATTTAAGAAAGGACATCCTCAATCTTAAGCACTTAAGGTTTTACATTTTAAATTCTTACAACTCAAGCTGATGGTGAGGATAAAGTTAACTGTGTTTGGATTTGTGCTAAGTCCATGTGAGGCAATAGTCTAATCTAATAGAATCTAATCAGAAGCACTGCCTTTTAGCTAAAAGAATAAAGTAGTAGGAGATGACAACTGTCAGCAGGACAACTGAAATCTGAGATGGAATTGGCATGATAAAAATTGGTGAGGTGCAATAAAGTTCGAGAGCCAGCTTTCGCTACGGAGAAGCACCCTTTTCAACGTTTTCTCTCTTCTCTAGTTATAAACATCCTACACAGTAGGCTTTTTTTTTTTTTACTCAGTCGTGTCTGACTCTTTTGCAACTCTCTTGACTGAGCCTGCCAGGTGCCTCTGTCTATGGTATTTCCCAGACAAGAGTATGGGAATGAGTTGTTTCCCTTCTGCAGGGGATCTTCTCTACCCAGGGCTCAAACCAGCATCCCCTGCATTGTCTGATGGCTCCTTTACCACTGAGCAACCAGGGAAGCCCACACAGTAGACACTTGGGCTTAAAAGTGAAACAAAATGGACACTGTCCCTTCTCCAGTGATCATCTGATATTCTCTGCTATCCTTCTTATCCTAGGATCTGAAAAGTTTTGCTACCAACTTCTCTGATAATCAAACTGTTGGTTCTTTTGCAGCAAAATCTTCTGAACATAATGAGGTCTGTGTGGGAAAAGATACAAGAAAATAAAAGAAATCTGAACAGAGAAACCAACAAAATCAGAACATGGGATGTAAGCAAGAAATTCTATTTCATTCACCACAATCTTGGGACACATGATATTTATTCTAAACCTGTGTTTGAACTAAATATTCTAATGTTTATATTTCAATATGGGTGACAGACCAATTACAAAAGGCTTTCCTGTAATCATGTGGAATGAAGTCCATCCCTTTGTAGGATTTCTTTCTAAAATCAAAATATTGAGCTGAAAGATCTTACTTCCTAGCTAACACCATAACATTCCAATGGTTATAGAAAAATCACAGTCATCATTTGTCAATGAGATAAACCCAGGGCTTCTCACAGGGAAAATTTTTGAAACTTCAGGAAGACAGCTTTAACTATTTGGATAGAAAAGGACAAATTGAAGTTGGAAATATTTGCAGGTGCCAGGAAGGTAAACATGTGAGAGTTGAAGACTAGAAACTAGAGGAATCATGTGAATATTGAGATTCTACATAGTCCTTGTAGGTTGACACATTGTATTTCATTAGAGATGCAGAGCGAGAGATATGGCTGGAAATGGAGGCTAGATGAATTTCAAATGTGGCCTAAATTCATGGCAGAGAAATTTGTATCTATCATTCATTGATTCAAAAATGTGAATTGAACACCCTCCATAAAAGTGGTGAAAAAGCAGTATATCTAGATTCTCGAGTAAGTAAACATTTAATGATGTGAAACATATAAACAAGCAATATTAAAAGACACTTCTCACCACTATAAAGAAAATTTAAATGGGGCTGTGTGAATGACAAGGAGATATAACAAAATTATCTCAATTATTCAAAGATGATATACCTAAGGTTATAGTTTACAATGTTTGTCCTTTGAAACGAGTGGCAGATATGTCATGATAACTGTTCTAAGCCATTGTAGAAATAGATGAAAGGAATAGACTTCCTTGTACTCACAGATCAAATGGCGTAATGAAGAGAGTCAATTAACAATTCTATACATAACATTTGTGGCACAACCCTTTGTGGTAAGCGCTTTTAAGAATAACAACACATCATCCCCCCCAAAAAAAAAAATTAATCATAAAAGTAGTAACGGTATATCTGGCGCTTTCTCTGTCATTGTGGACTGTGTGGGGTCGCTACCAAGGCAGTTCCCTCTGTTTGACTTCCTCTGTTTGCTGGTCCCTTCCGTGTCTGATTTCTGTCTTGACTTTTGGACTCTGAGGGAGAGGGAGAGGGGGGGATGATTTGGGAGAATGGCATTGAAACATGTATACTATCTTGTAAGAACGAAGCGCCAGTCTATGTTCAATACAGGATACAGGATGCATGGGGCTGGTGCATAGGATGATCCAGGGAGATGATATGGGGTGGGAGGTGGGAGGGGGCTTTGGCATTGGGAGATCGTGGACACCTGTGGCTGATTCATGTCAATGTATGGCAAAACAAATACAGTATTGTAATGTAGAATAAAGTATTAAAAAAATAAAAAAAAATAACAGCTCCAGCGAACCGGCCCTCAGGCTCCCCTCCTCGCCCCGACGACGGGCAGGCGGGCTTCCCTGAGGAGGCGGGGAGGGGAGGGCTGGGTCGGCCGGCGGACAGACAACGATGCCAAACTTCTGCGCGGCCCCCAAGTGCACGCGGAAGAGCAGGCAGTCGGATCTGGCCTTCAGGTTCCCGCGGGATCCGGCCAGATGCCAGAAGTGGGTGGAGAACTGTAGGAGAGCAGACTTAGAAGATAAAACACCTGATCAACTAAATAAAGATTATCGATTGTGTGCCAAACACTTTGAAACTTCTATGATCTGCAGAACTAGTCCTTACAGGACAGTTCTCCGAGATAATGCCATACCAACAATATTCGATCTTACCAGCCATTTGAATAATCCACATAGTAGACACAGAAAACGAATAAAAGAACTGAGTGAAGATGAAATCAGGACACTGAAACAGAAAAAAATTGATGAAACTTCTGAACAGGAACCAAAACACAAGGAAATAAACAACAATGCTCAGAATCCCAGTGCAGAAGAAGGGGGTGGAGAACAGGATGAAGACATTTTACCTTTAACTCTTGAAGAGAAGGAAAGCAAAGAATATTTAAAATCTTTATTTGAAATTTTGATTCTTATGGGAAAACAAAACATACCTCTGGATGGACATGAAGCTGCTGAAATCCCAGAAGGTCTTTTTACTCCTGATAACGTTCAAGCACTGCTAGAGTGCCTGATCAATTCTGGTGAAGAGGTTCTGAGAAAGCGCTTTGAGACAACAGCAGTTAGCACATTGTTCTGTTCCAAAACACAGCAGAAACAGATGCTGGAGATCTGTGAGAGCTGCATTCGGGAAGAAACCCTCAGGGAAGTAAGAGATTCTCACTTCTTTTCCGTCGTCACTGATGATGTGGTGGACATAGCAGGGGAAGAGCACCTGCCTGTATTGGTGAGGTTTGTCGACAAAGCTCACAACCTGAGAGAGGAATTTGTAGGCTGCCTGCCTTATGAAGCTGACGCAGAAATTTTGGCTGTGAAATTTCACACTACAATAACTGAGAAATGGGGATTAAACATGGAGAACTGTCGTGGCCAGGCTTACATTGTATCTAGTGGATTTTCATCCAAAATGAAAGTTGTTGCTTCTAGACTTTTAGAGAAATATCCCCAAGCTATCTACACACTCTGCTCTTCCTGTGCCTTAAATATGTGGTTGGCAAAATCAGTGCCTGTTATGGGAGTATCTGTTGCATTAGGAACAATTGAAGGAGTTTGTTCTTTTTTTCATCGATCACCACAACTGCTTTTAGAGCTTGAAAGTGTAATTTCTGTCCTCTTTCAGAACAATGAAGAAAGGCGCAAACAACTGAAGGAAATTTGCCATTCTCAGTGGACAGGCAGGCGTGATGCTTTTGAAATCTAACAAGCACTTGTTTTATGTTTAGATGGTATAAATAGTGACACAATGTTAGATGGAATGACTGTATAGCTGGCCGAGCATTTGTGCCCTGTAGCGGTAACAGATTTTGATTTCATTGTTACCATTGTTGTTCTTAAAAACGTTTTATCTTTTACAAGAGCTTTTGGGAAAAATCTTCAGGGGCAAACCTCTGATGTCTTTTTGCAGCCAGTAGCTTGACTGCAGTGTTACATTCACTAAATGAAGTGATGGAAAATATTGAAGTTTATCATGAATTTTGGTTTGAGGAAGCCACAAATTTGGCAACCAAACTTGATATTCAGATGAAACTCCCAGGGAAATTTTGCACAGCTCAGCACAGTAACCTGGAATCTCAGCTAACCTCTGAGAGTTACTATAAAGAAACTCTAAGTGTTCCAACTGTGGAACACATTATTCAGGAACTGAAAGATATATTCTCAGAACAGCTCCTCAAAATGCTTAAATGCTTATCCCTGGTACCCTCTGTCATGCGACAGCTCAAATTCAATACATCAGAGGAGCACCATGCTGACATGTACCGAAGTGACTTACCTAATCCCGACACACTCTCTGCTGAGCTGCATTGTTGGAGAATCAAATGGAAACACAGAGGAAAAGATATAGAACTTCCATCCACTATTTATGAAGCCCTTCATCTACCAGACATCAAGTTTTTTCCTAATGTTTATGCATTGCTGGAAGTCCTATGTATTCTTCCTGTGATGAAAGTTGAGAATGAACACTATGAAAATGGGCAAAAGCGTTTCAAAGCATACTTGAGGAACACTTTGACAGATCAAAGATCAAGTAACTTGGCTTTGCTAAACATAAATTTTGATATAAAACACGATTGGATTTAATGGTGGATACATATATCAAACTGTATACAAGTAAGTCAGAGCTTCCTACAGATAATTCAGAAACCATTGAAAATACCTAAGAGACTTTTAACCTAGACTTTCTCTTATATTTGATATTTGAAAAAAAAATTAAGAAATTTAAAAATAACTTACAGAAAAGTTGTAAGGGTAGGCCGCTTAGTCACTGAATATCTTGACCTGTAGGCCTCCCATTGAGCACATTAGTCATTGATGATCTGCCTGCTTAAATGGCCTGTTCGAATGCCCATGCTTTGGAGACCTAACTGTTCTTCCAGAAGATGGCACTGAAAGTACCATATTACAGTTTTATGTGATCTCTGCTAATGGCACTTTGGAATTGTTTTAGTTAAGTGATTTTAGACATTACTTTTATCACTGTGGATCAAATTGTCAGGTATTAAGTTATCAGATCTTTGAAAAAATAAAATTAGAGGAGGTATGAGAGGAAGGAATGCATTTTGTAAAATGTTACAGTGAAGCTCATGACTGACTTTTAAATAGTAGGAGTTATAAGTATGCTATTAAAAATCTGTAAAGGACAGTTAAGAAAATTAGCACACTATAAGAGAAACGTGTTAGCTTGTCCAACAAGGATTTCAGTGTAGATTTTCTCTTTATCAAATGAAGTTAAAGCAACAAGTTAAAATTTGAATGGAAGAGCCTGCCATTGTTGTTCCACATCTGGTATTGCTGTTTACATTCCTTTATTGAGCTTATGTCTTTGTAAGCTTTTTGGCAGGTATGTGTTGAACACTTCAGTTTCATGGTCAAGAAAGGATCAGAGGCCATGGATACTGACAGCTGATTTGTCTGTTTTCTTCTGGCTTTTTCCATGACTGTATCTACTGCCTCACCTTGATTTACAAGCAAAGCCTAGAAAGCCTACAAAAATAAGTGTTTTGTAGTTTATCTAGGAATACTACAGAAAATATTGCTGTTATTTTTGGTGAAGAAAAATCAATTTTGTATAGTTTATTTCAACCTAAATAAAATGTGAATTTTGTGTAAAAAAAAATAACAACAATAAAGCCAAGTAATAAAATTTTGTAATTTTTTTACAAAAAGTAATTTTAACAAAATTGAATTTTACATATGATCAGAAAAGATTTACTAAGCAGGGTTATGTTTGGGCAGAGATTTGCTTGAGGGTAGAAGTCAGGGCAGGGGGCTTTCTGTGGAAAGAGGTTTTTAGGGAGAGATAATTCAATCAACACATCTCAAACTAAACTTATTATTTTCCCACAGCACACTTACCATTGTTTACCCTATTGTGTCTACCTTGATATAAAGGGAAGTGAGAGAGCATAAAGAAATTGGAAGCCAGATCTAAAAGTTGAGAAATTCTTAAAGGAAACTTTAGGAAATAATTACTCACAGGTAATGGGAAATGATAGAATTCAAGAGATATTCTTGATGGTAGAGAAATATCAAAAAGCAGGAAGCACTTGATTTGTAATGTTAAGAGGATAAAATTTAAAAACTGAGACCTAGTTTCTGCTCTGAAGGTGGGGCATCATTGAGGATAGAAACAAAGGAGGAAGGGCCATTTTGTGTTAAAAAAAAAAAAATTAGAGTTTGAGAATGTGAACCTTTGAGTTTCTGGCAGATATTCTAACACAAATGGGTAATATGCAACTGGGTGAATGAGGATGGACCTTGCGTGAAAGACTTGGTCTGGACAGGAACATTTCACAGTTTTCTGTATATTCTAGGCATGAGATGGATATCACAGTAGTGTTTTAAGGATGAAAAGAAAAACATTATTACATCGGAAGATAACTGGAGGAATCTCTGTATTAATGGGTCAATCAGGGAAAGAAGAACTGGTTAAAGTACACTGATAGAGGGAAACAAGAAAAGAGGGTTTGTTTGAAGCCCAAGGTATATAGGTTTAATAAAGGAAGAATTGGGGTAACAGGAAGAAGTTCTTAGAAACATGCAGAGTAAAAACTATGTGGACTCAGCAAAGGAGGTTCCTGATAAGAGGAATGTGGTTTCATTAAAGAAGTCCTGGAAATTGAAGAGACTTTGCTGCTTTGATGAAAGGTGGAATATCAAAAATGAGTACTGTGAAGAGCATACACTCATGATCAAAAAATCTGCTCATTGAAAGTAAAGACAATACAAGAGAGAACAGTGAAGGCTCTGGTCAATGGTGTATGTCTTGTTTTTCTTAAGTGTGAATCATTTTTAAAGTTTAAAAAAAAGAAGAAAAATAGAAAGTGAAAAAAATGGGGGAGGGGGGAGAAGATGAGAAATAAGACTAGAAGGTAGTTGTCTGTTGACTGGTGTCTCTTAGGATAGGGTGGAAGCCTGTTAAGGCATGGAATGTACAGCATCAGTCAGGGGAGTCACACTGCACTCACGTGCGCAAGGTTCTGCTTTGATGCAGTTTGTGGACCTGAAAGCAAATATTTTAGAAAGATGTTATCTAATTCTGTGAATATTTTCTATTATTTCTTTATAGCAAAGAGTCAGTCTATAGGTAAACATGTGAGGATAAGATAGACTCAGTAGTTTTAGTCATTAGTGTACCCCATATCTTATATAAAACAATTATTAAATCACAAATTCACACTTTTAAGAAGTGTGGATATTTGTGGCAGTGTTTAGAGTCAAAATGTTGATTTCAGGTTCAATGAAATAAAAAGCAACTGTGTGTTAAGTACTTTCAGTCGTGTTTGACTTTGTGCCATCCTACGGACTGTGTGGCCTGCCAGGCTCCTCTGTCCATTGGGATTCTCTTGGCAAGAATACTGGAGGGAGTTGCCATGCCCTCCTCCAGAGGACCATCCCCACCCAGGGATCGAACCTGTGTCTCTTGCATCTCCTGCCTGGCAGGCAGCTTCTTTACCACTAGAGCCACCTGGAAATGCCCCCTGCCCCCGCTAAAAAAAGCAACTAGAACAAAACAAAAATGGATTCCCAGATTTTTTTTTTTAATGATCATACCAAAATTTCTAAATGTTAGAAGATAAATAGTGGGTAACAGTCATGGATGTGACCTGATTAATTCATTGTCACCCCAGAGCTACGTGAGTACATGGAAGATGAAACAGACTGAATACTGGAAGGTGTTTCACTTAGTCGACCATGAAGAGAAGCATCATTTAGAGAAAACAGAAGAGGAAAGCAAAGAGATTTTCCAACAACTCAAAGAAAGTCAATACAATATGGACCTAAAGCAGAAACTTTTAAAGTCAGATATATGAGGAGCTCAAGGAATTGTGCCATAAGCCAGACATGGAGCTGATCCAGGTAAGGACGGAGGACTGGAGGGTCATGGTGTCCCCTGGATAATACCCACCTCTTCTTTGCCTTCCATCTAGTGTTTGAAATCATGTTTTCTGTTGCTGTGATAGTTTTATCTGTCCATGTAATGCTAATGACCAAGAGCCCTTCTTGCCAAACACAAGAACTGCAAAGCTTCATGGAGAAGTAGGCAAAGAAATCCTCAAGAACAATTATTCTTAAATTCTCCTAATATACATTTGATTACTGAATAACTGCCACAGAGAAGGTGTTTAAAGATGTATGGATTGGTACTTGGACCTGGCAATAATGAGAAATTTGGGAATTCCTATAATTCGTTTCCCTTCCTGTTTCTGTGTACATGATACAATTTGCTGAAATTTGGGTTAACCCGTCCTTGGAAATGAAAAACTAAATCTTCACTGTGAATCTTGTGAAGTGTATTAACATATTATATTTTTTGTTTCTCTCTGTACAGCATTATGAAAACATGTCCAAAAGGTAAGTTGCCCTCATTTTCAAATTGTGATAATTGTAACTGGGATCAGTCAGTTGATGCTAAAATAGGAGCATGAGTTATCAGGACACTAAAACCTCTTTCTGAATGTATTTAGATTCCCCTTTCTCCAAAGGTAGAGTTTTTTGTGTTGCTTTACCTGTGGTGGAGCTGGGCAGGGGAATTACTTGCAGGATTTTGTGCAAAGATCTCATGACAACTACCATTGCTAATTTTAATTTTTAGAAAAAGAAAAATGCAGAGGGAATGCACCCAAAGTCATGACAGAATAATGTGGAAGAAGTAAGGATTTTATAGAAAACTAATGTGGAATCAGGGAGAGAATGGGCCAACAGAGGACCATCCGAGTGCAGGGTCTCCATGTGCAGCACATGGGGAGGCAAAAACAAAAGACTCTATGATGCCCTGAGGAAAACTGGGTCCCAGGAATTGGGATTGATACCCAAGCTAAGCTCCTCAACCACTAGCTGTGGTTGTACAGACACAGCATTTTTGTGGTGACTAGAGTGTATTAAAAGTCAGAGTGCCCCTCTTGAACGTCCTTCATTTCAAGTCATTTTGTGTAGTCCTGAGATTGGCTGCAAGGAATCAGATTTGGTCATGACTGATTTGAACTGGATGCTAGGATTGCAATGTTAGCAAATGGGGTAGAATTTTATTTGATTTTCATAAAATAAATTGCCACTGGTCACATTCTGTAGATTGGGGAATTACTTTTATGGCCCTGGAATCTAACTATGAAGATTTAATGGAAATCCAAAGAAGTGTGTAGACATAATTACTGTGATGAAAATATGAGTTCCAAAAGAGTAATGAAGTGTCCTTTCTTGCAGAGGTGAGTCACTGCAGCTGCACATGCCCCGGCCTGTAGTCCCACAGCTCAGTGCATGGCCCATCCCTGGACTCATTGACTGGCTCAACCAATTCCAAGGTAACAGGCAGCCTTCTGGTGGGAGTGGTATACACTGGCCTCTGTTACTGTCCTGTGGGTTACCTTTCCCCATTGTCCAATCTGTGGACTGTGCTGGAAATTTTAATATCCATACTTACTCTTATAGGAGAATATTGTATATGGAATAAAACTAAATGGCATCTGGAAAAAAGATATTTATAATGAGAGGTAGTAATCTATCTTCCATGGTGGTTCAGACGGAAAGAGTCTGCCTGCAATGAAGAAAATATAGATTTGATCCCTGGGTTGGGAAGATGCCCTGGAGGAGGGCATGGCCACCCACTCCAGGGTTCTTGCCTGGAGAATCCCCTTGGGCAGAGGAGCTGGCATGCTACAGTCCATGGGGTTGCAAAGAGTAAGACATGATAGAGCGACTATAAGACACGATTGAGCGACTAAGCGCAACACAGTAAGCTCTCTGGGGGGTAAACAACAGGAATAGACAGCTGACACTTGCAGCAGACTGAGGGATAGTGCTGACTGTTCACATGAGGCATGTAACTCTGCAAGTACATTCAGTGCACCCCAAGTTTTAGGTAAGGGAGCTTATCAATGGTTGTGAGATGCTTAGAAAGTTTTAAGCTGGATTATAAAATTCTTTGTAATAAATACAAAGCATACGTCACTCACATCATAAAAAAATCCTCTCTATGGTCAAGTTTATTATAAACATAAAAAGAAATTTTATACACAGTTTATACATAATATTAGCAAAGTAAGCTGACCACTTCTTTTGTCAAAAGATTTTTCCCTTTTCTTTTCAAGGTATGCTGGCAGAAAATTCTCATAAATAAACCACTTCAAAAAATACAAGTTTTTGTTTCAATTTAATTTTTGATGCTCTAGTGGAAATTTCTTGTTGTCAGGAAAAGTGATCAGAGTTTAATTACTATTATTTTTATTAGTGTGTATTTTCTGTGGAGATCGCAAGCTACTTTTGTTTCTGACAGTGGAGTTATAATTAATTGCCAATTTCAAATGTTCCAAGGAAAATAATGATCAAAACATAGCAATAGGCCTCATAGATAGAAATTATGACTGCTCCCATTTGGTCTGGCTCAATTCTTCTTCTCGTGAAGACAAACCTATAGTTCTTGGATTGCAAAAGATTCCTCAAGTTCTCTTGCTGTTCTGCCTCCAATTTCTAGTCATATGCTAGAAAACTCAGACACTCCAGAGAGCTCAGGTCCATCAGGAATTTATAACACTAGTTGCTAATGTAACTTTTCCTTCTTCCTGCAGTGTACATTGCATTGGATAACGAAAGAGTCACTCGTCATGTCCCTGTGTTTGAAGATCTGAGACGTGTTCAGGCTGGTCCTGATGGTCCTGGGGTCGACTACACTCCACCAAGATCTAAATATTTTCTTGCCTGGGGAGCTGAGTCATTCACTTCCGGTCAGCACTACTGGGAGGTGGATGTGGCGGGCTGTAGCAACTGGGCCATCGGACTTTGTAATGATTCTTGGATGAGAGACAGTGACATGGTCCTTGACTCAGAGGGAATTTTTCTACTTCTTTGTATCAGAGAGAACAATCAGTGCAGTTTCTTTACCGCCTCCCCACTGTCACCTCAGTATGTCAGAAAGACTCTAGGCCATGTTGGGGTGTTTCTGGATTATGATGGTGGTGTCCTGAGCTTTGTAAATGTGGCCAGAAGTGCCCTCATTTGTAGTTTCCTCTCCTGCTCCTTCTCTTCTCCTCTCAAACCTTTTCTGTGTTCTGGATACCCATGATCAAGGGCACTTTAGAAATTTGAAAACAGGTATCAGAAATATCAATAATGGTCATCACTAATTTGTCTCTGTATGATTTTCTGTAATTTCACCTTCCTTTATGAAATGTATTGATTTATTTTTAAAGGATTGATATGTTAACTGGATAAATTTGTATAAATTTTTAAATAAAAATGATATATCTTGGAATACTGTATGCTCGTTATTCTATGTCTTGTCTGCTCCTTTGATTTCTAAGGTAACTGGATGTCAAAAATCACCTTGCTCTGTTTACCCAGCTTAGTGGGATAAGGCAGAATTAGAGTTCTCATTTCCCTGCTGTACATATTACTTCATCAAGTCTCAGTTTTAAAATCTCTTTTTCATGATGTTATTTGTAAAGCTTCTGAACTAGATGACAGTATCTTGTTGGGTTGACTCAGAGCATCTTACATATTTCTCTGTAAAATTCACAACCTAATATTGGCCATCTCATCTAGTTTCCCATCTATTAGAAGGTTTGTGTCTGCAACATGTACAGATAAATCTCAAATAAGTAACATAGACCTACCTGCTTGAAATAAATCTGCTTTAACAAGTTAATAGGTGTACAAACTCATACCAAAAATATGTTTCACCAATATTAAAGTGGCTTATTATATGTTCAGTTCAGTCATGTCTGATTATTTGTGACCCCATGAACTACAGCATGCCAGGGCTCCCTATCCATCACCAACTGCCAGAGTCTACCCAAACCCATGTACATCAAGTCCGTGATGCCATCCAACCATCTCATCCTCGGTCATCCCCTTCTCCTCCTGCCCTCAATCTTTCCCAGACCAGTGTCTTTTCCAGTGAGTCAGCTCTTTGCATGAGGTGGCCAAAGTTTTGGAGTTTCAGCTTCAGTATCAGTCCTTCCAATGAACACCCAAGACTGATTTCCTTTAGGATGGACTGGTTGGATCTTCTTGCAGTCCAAGGGACTCTCAATAATCTTCTCCAACACCACAGTTCAAAAGCATTAGTTCTTTGGCACTGAGCTTTCTTTATAGTCCAACTCTCACATCCACACATGACCACTGGAAAAACCATAACCTTGACTAGACCGACCTTTATTGACAAAGTAATGTCTCTGCTTTTTAATATGCTGTCTAGGTTGGTCATAACTTTCCTTCCAAGGAGTAAGTGTCTTTTAATTTCATGGCTGCAATCACCACCTGCAATAATTTTGAAGCCCCCAAAATAAAGTCTGATACTGTTTCCACTGTTTCCCCATCTATTTTCCATGAAGTGATGGGACCAGATGCCATAATCTTCATTTTCTGAATGTTGAGCTTTAAGCCAACTTTTTCACTCTCCTCTTTCACTTTCATCAAGAGGCTCTTTAGTCCTTCTTCACTTTCTGCCATAAGAGTGCTGTCATCTCCATATCTGAGGTTATTGATATTTCTCCTAGCAAATTTGATTCCAGCTTGTGCTTCCTCCAGCCCAGAATTTCTCATGATGTACCCTGCATATAAGTTAAATAAGCAGGGTGACAATATACAGCCTTGACATACTCCTTTTCCTATTTGGAACCAGTCTGTTGTTCCATGTCCAGTTCTAGCTGTTGCTTCCTGACCTGCATACAAGTTTCTGAAGAGGCAGATCAGGTGATCTGGTATTCCCATCTCCTTCAGAATTTTCTACCATTTTTTGTGATCCACACAGTCAAAGGCTCCATAGTCAATAAAGCAGAAATAGATGTTTTTCTGGAACTCTCTTGCTTTTTTAATGATCCAGTGGCTGTTGGCAATTTGATCTCTGCTTTTTCTAAAACCAACATGAACATTCAGAAGTTCATGGTTCAAGTAATGCTGAAGCCTGGCTTGGAGAATTTTGAGCATTACTTTACCAGTGTGTGAGATGAGTGCAATTATATGGTAGTTTGAGCATTCTTTGCCTTTTTTGGGGATTGGAATGAAAACTGACCTTTTCCAGTCCTGTGGCCACTGCTGAGCTTTCCAAATTTGCTGACATATTGAGTGCAGCACTTTCACAGCATCATCTTCTAGGATTTGAAGCAGCTCAACTGGAATTCCATCACCTCCACTAGCTTTGTTCATAGTAATGCTTCCTAAGGCCCACTTGACTTCACATTCCAGGATGTCTGGATCTAGGTGAGTGTGAGTGATCACACCATGGTGATTGTATGGGAAATGAAGATTTTTTTTTTTTTGTACAGTTCTTCTGTGTATTCTTGCCACTTCTTCTTAATATCTTCTGCTTCTTATTACATGTAGCCAATAGAAGATGGAAAAAAGTGAAATCGGTTACCTTTAAAATTCATAAGATAAAGAAATTCTCTATCACAGACAGTTAAATGTTAATACATATATATATTAACAGAATGACACCGACAGAGAAAATAAGACTGGATACCTTGGAAATTTCAGAAATTTTAATGGAGAGACCTCAAGACACAGGAATCTTGAAATTTCACTTACCAGAATAGATTGGAAAACTTTTGCAGTGTAAAATTAAAAATACAGAAGAAAAAGAAAATTGTATTTAAATTTTTTTAAGTTGATAAAATCTTAAAAGTTTCAATATAATAGTACATTACTACAATATGATTTATATAATTCATAAACACCACACGATACAGCAAATCCACCTCTATTTTTTGAAGAAAACAGAAAGACCAGCTGGAAAAGATAACATGTACTGCAATGTTCATTATAGTGAATTTGATTTCCCGTGTCCCTTTATCAGAAATTAGTCTGGGCTTTTTCCTCTCCCCCTGTGTTGCAGGAATCTGTCTTGAAGGAGTCAATGGGTAATAAGTTGCTGCCTATGTTTTTAAGATTCCAGTTCAGGGCTTCCCTGGTGGGGCTCAGTGGTAAAAATAATTGACCTGCCAATGCAGGAGACACGTGTTTGGTCCCTGATCCAGGAAGATCTCACATGCCCTGGAAGAGCTAAGCCTGAGCACCACAGCTACTGAGTCTGTGGTCTGGAGCCTGGGAGCTGCAACTCCTGGCCCACATATCGCAGCTACGGAGGCCGGAGCATCCTAGAGCCCGGGTTCCACAGTCAGAGAAGCCACGGCAATGAGAAGCCTGAGCCCAGAAACCAGAGTCGCCCCTGCTCGATGTATCTAGAGAAAGCATGCTCAGCAACAAAGACCCAGTGCACCCAAAAGTAAATAAATTAATAAAATTATGAAAAAGGTAAGATTCAAATGGATAAATTTACTCTAGTGCACAGGCTAATTTTCCTCCAGATAGCATTAAGTGAAAGTCAGGTCTGGCTGCTCACCACTTGAAAGGCAATACTCCAGAGGCAAGGCTAGTTGAAAGGAAAGATTGCTTTACTTTGGAGACCAGCAACTACTGGAGCAATCCTGTATGTCCAAAGGCCCGTTCCCTGCTGACAGTCTGTAAGCAAGAACTTTTAAATGGGGAGTTCTGTGGGGTATATAGGAGAAAGGAAGGGGACTCCATGCAGAAACAGCACACAGACCACCCTAATGGTAGAGAGTGAAGAGGAACTAAGAGCCTCTTAAGAGTTCTAAGAGGGTGAAAGAGACGAGTGAAAAAGCTGGCTTGAAACTCAACATTCAAAAGAGAAAGGTCATGGCATCTGGTCCCATCACTTCATGGCAAATAAAAGGGGGAAAAGTGGGAAACAGTGACAGATTTTATTTTCTTGGGCTCCGACATCACTGTGGACAGTGACTGCAGCTATGAAATTAAAAGATGCTTGCTCCTTGGAAGAACAGCTACGACAAACCTAGATAGAGTATTAAAAAGCAAAGACATCACTTTGCCAACAAAGACCCATGAAGTCAAAGTGATGGTTTTCCCAGTAGTTATGTGCAAATGTTAAGAAGGTGTGCATGCTAACTTGCTTCAGCTGTATCCGACTCTTTGTGACCCTATGGACAGTGTAGCCCACCAGGGTCCTCTGTCCATGGGATTCTCCAGGCAAGAATACTGGAGTAAGTTGTCATTTCCTCCTCCAGGGGATCTTCCCAACCCAGGGATTGAACATGCATCCCTTACACCTCCTGCATTGGCAGGCAGGTTGTTTCCCACTAGTGCCACCTGGGAAGCCCCACAAATGTGAGTGTTGGGCCATAAAGCAGGCTGAGTGTTGAAAAGTTAATGACTTCAAATTGTAGTGCTGGAGAAGATTCTTGAGAGTCCCTTGGCCTGCAAGGAGATCCAACCAGTCCATCCTGAAGGAAATCATTCCTGAATATTCATTGGAAGGACTGATGTTGAAGTTGAAACTCCAATACTTTGGCCACCTGATGTGAAGAACTGAATCACTGGAAAAGACCCTGATGCTGGGAAAGATTGAAGGCAGGAGGAGAAAGGGATGACAGAGGGTGAGATGGTTGGATGGCATCACCAACTCAATGGACATGAGATTAAGTAAACTTCAGTAATTGGTGATGGACAGGGAGGCCTGGTGTGCTGCAGTCCATGGGGTCAAAAAGAGCTGGACGAGAATGAGCGACTGAACTGAACTGATGCTGAAGTTGAAGCTCCAATACTTTGGCCATCTGATGCAAAAAGCCACCTCTTTGGAAAAGACCCTGATGCTGGGAAAGACTGAAAGCAAAGGGGAAAGAACTAGCAGAGGATAAGATGGTTAGTTAGCATCACCTACTCCATGGACATGAATTTGAGCAAACGCTGGGAAATAGTGGAGGACAGAGGAGCCTGGTGTGCTACAGTCCATGGGGTTGCCAAGAATTCGACACAACTTAGTGAATGAACAATAACAACATGTCATGGACAGTCTGGTAATCAGGCAGTTAACTTTTTCCATCAAGTGGGATTTTTAGTTTCTACAAAACCACTCAAAGCATATGGCTCAGAATATTATTTATAGTCTTTGAAGAGATCCTTGACTTTGCTTAATGACTAAACTATTATTATTTCATCTTGTTTCATTGTTTTTCCTTTGTTTCTAGATTTTCTCACCTCTTTGATTAAATTTATATTTTGATTAAAGTTTTTCTAGAGACAAAAAGCAGGCTAAGGACATTGGAGGCAGGAGAAAGGAGCATAGGGTCCTGCTCTGTTTCAGTAGCAGGTGAGAGAGCCAAGTACCTCTGAGAATCAGGCCAGTGGAAGCAGACAAGAGAAAAATTAGAAAGATACTCTAAGAATGATGCAAATTTATCTGGTGTTTGTGCATGGGAAAAAGGTTTGATGAAACATTTTCAGGTGAATATGTATGACATTCATAAACACTATGATGAAACATAAAGAGAAGCTCTTTTGAATTTTTTATCTATTTTAATTGGAGGCTAATTACTTTACAATATTGTAGTGGTTTTTGCCATACATTGATATGAATCAGCCGTGAGTGCACATCTGTTCCCCATCCTGAGGAATCTCTGCAGGAATGAGTCAGCACTGCTCTCCATGTACCAGTCTGTGAACCCAGAATTCAATCCAGGAGCCATCACTGGAATGAGGGACAAACCCAACCATTTCCAAGATAATGTAGCCCATTGGTGGAACCACGCATCCCTGTCCTTCGAACATGGTTTTGCATTGGCAATCTTAACCACCATGTTCAGTTCAGTTCAGTCCAGTTCAGTCACTCTGATGCACTTCCCTGGTAGCTCAAATGGTTAAGAATCTGCCTGCAGTTCTAGAGACCTGGGTTCGATCCCTGGGTTGGGAAGATCCCCTGGAGGAGGGCATGGCAACGCACTCCACTATTGTTGCCTGGAGAATCCACATGGACAGAGGAGCCTGGCAGGCTACAGTCCCATGGGGTCTCAAAGAGTGGGACACAGCACCCCGCCCGCAAGCAGTAACTCGGATAAGGTTCTTCACATTTAAAAAGATTTCCCCTGAACATTCCTCAGTAATTAAATTTGTTACAATGAACAGTACAATTGATAAATGAATAAAAATAACTAAGTGTGCAAAGCAATTTTTATGAACAAGAAAATAATATAAGTTGATGACTGAAGGAAAACTATGTAGAGCCAAACCTGGAGGACAACTGGAAGAGAGGGGGAAACCAGACCTCCTACGTGACAGGGAGTGAAAGGCAGAAAATCACTAGTAGGGAATCTCTTCTAAGGAGGTGCATTTAAGTTTTTATTTTCAGGGTAAATTTTCTCAACTACCATCTCATAATAATCCTGACAATATGATCACGAGGTATTTCAGTCTAAGAATAGTCACTTTCTCCCCCAACTCAAAGACGCAGTGGAGGTAACACATATTACTAAGGACTCGCAGCAATGCACAGGTCATGAACTTCCTTGTGGCCTGAAAAGTAACCAGAGAGAAGTAGCCATGATCCCTCTTCTCCTTTATAATCTCAGAGTTGTTAGGAATTGTCTAGTGGGGTTAGATATCATTTCTTCAGCAGATATGCTGGTAGTGCCTGAATCTGATATTTTTTCCAGTCAGAACTGTCCAGGAAGTCTCTGTTTTTTGGGTTTTAGTGTTTGTTTGTTTCCCCCATTTCAATCTAGGAAAATTCTATGTGGAGTCACTCTGTTATGTCAAAGAAAATTGCCACTTTAAAATTGAGTTTTACTGGATTCTTCTTTTGTTTTCACAGTGCTAAGTTTCCTAAAATAACAAAATCACCAACTCCAATCACAGGCTGTTTGACAGTGTGAGAAGTTGAAGGTGTAGCCCTGACCATCACGATGCATCTGAATCTGAACGGTCTAACTAGTCTGCTGTGGGAGCGACCCAGGGGAAGGCTGTCTAGAAAACATTGCTGGGTGCAGAATGTAGTGGGTTCCTGGGACTGAGGTCCAGGCGTGTATCTGGTTTCTTGGATAAGAAAGGTGGCACACAGACATTCAGTTTCTTACAGTGTCAAGGATGGCATTCTTCATATTCTTTGAACCATCCTTCACATGTTTTCTCCTTACACAGAGAAACTTCTGGGCAGGATTGGTATGTCTCTTTTGATACTGAAGGTAGAGGGTTCACTTTCTTCAGCGTTGCCAAGTGTCCCCTTATACTCAGCTTAGTCATCCAGTTTCTGTGTCAAGATTTATTTTTAAACTGGACACAGACTTTGAGGAATAAAACGGGGAACAATGCAATTAAAAGCCATGCTACTAACTAAATCTCTTTCTGTATATCATTTTCTTGAGAAATTCTGTGTGAAATACCATAGGATGTTTGTACTGGCTTATTTCTGTGAATATAAGATTCTGATAGGCAGCACAGTACAGTGCACTCAGAGGGTGATGGTCCTTCCCTGGCTGGAGTGGTCTCAGACCCCTCTCATCCTGTGTCCTATCCCATCCCTTGAATCAGGAGTGCAGGGAGTGGGCATGGAGAATGGAATTATAGGACCAGAGGTTCAGCAGGCTTGCACAGTGAAGCATAGCCAGAAATTAGGTAGAATATCAACTGGAATGTGGGGGAAATACTGGGAGCAGGTTTAGCAAAGGAGTCAGAGCCCTGGATGTGGTGGGCGTGGCAGGAAGGGCAGTGATTCCAATCAGTCTTTCCCAGTATTCCTGGTCTCACCAGAAACACACACACACAGAGATCACACTTGTGGATTCTTCTCCTGGTTGCACCAGAATCATGGAACCATGTGGTCTGTGAATCTGCAGAGTTTATGCTTCTTAGGCCAAGGGAGCCACAGAAAATTCTTGTGACCTATCTAATGGCCAGAACTCTCAGCCTTGTCATCTGCTATTTGTCTGGTATCTAAGGACCCCACAGCCCAAACCGGAAGTCAGAGACATGGGATTTATTGAAAAGCTGCTAGGAGGATGACTAGAGTTACCATGGCTGTCAGCAGCATTTGCAGATGCTATGTAAATTATCAACTGAAAAGGATGTTAATCTGTACTGTTCTATTATTATTATTAGGTCTTGTAGGATAAAGTTGGGCTTCCCAGATAGCTCAGTTGGTAAAGAATCTACCTGCAGTGCAAAAGACCCCAGTTCAGTTCCTGGGTCAGGAAGACGGGCTTGAGAAGGGATAGGCTACCCACTCCAGTATTCTCGGGCTTCCCTTGTGGTTCAGCTGGTAAAGTTAACCATTTTTTCTAGATACATAATGAATGTTAACACTTTAGCTTTTACTTGGCATAAAAATTAACTCCCTCAAGAGGGATTTGAATTTACCTATGAGAAAATTGATATTTGGTTGCTAACATGAGTTTATTTCTGCATCCAATATGAGGGTTGTTGTTTAAAGAAAGAAATAACAAACAAAAATATATCACTGTATATATAAATATATTACTGTGTTTATTTGTTATATTTTAAAACACAAATCATTTTGTTTCATTTACTTTTCTATTTTCTTCAGAAAAATATGTAGCTACATGTTTAAGTCTGTCTATCCAAAGACACTGAGTTTCAAGTGTCATCATGTAGGTCCCGGGCAGGTGACGATCAAGTTCAACAGGAAGGTAGGCACTGTTTCTGGTCCCCCAGCCAGGTACCTGAGAGACCCTAGTTCTGACAATTCCAGCTCTAGGCTCAGTGGTAATGAGGAACATCACATCTCTTGGAGCAAAGCATGAAGAGGCCCACTTCTCTGAAGCCCCCTGGACAGAACACGGTAACAAGTAAGAGGAGCCAGAAGACTGGGGACCCAGCTCTTTCAGCTGCAGGGTCTCAGACACCTGCTTCCAGGGCCTGGTGGTAGAAGAGACCTCCCTTTTCCCAAGGACTGGGTCTCAAGGGGGTCTGAGGAAAAGCCTTCTGCTCCATTGAAGTGAAGTTTCTTAGTCGTGTCCAACTCTCTGTGACCCCATGTGACCCCTACCAGGCTCCTCTGTCCATGGGATTTTCCAGGCAATAGTACTGGAGTGGATTGCCATTTCCTTCCCCAGGAGATCTTCCCGACCCAGGGATCAAACTTGGGTCTCCCACACTGTAGACAGATGCTTTACCATCTGAGCCTCTATTAGCTCTGGAAAATCCCCAGAAGTAGCAAAGGCCCAGGGACCGGGAGGAAGTTTAAGGATTAAAAATCATGGTTCTCCAGGAGCTCACAAATATCCCCAGGTTGGAGAAATTCCTGTGGTACGGAGGAATCCTGGCAGCTTCTGAAGGGACTGGACCCAGGAGGGAGGAGATCTCCTGTCCGCCCAAGGCCAATCTGCCCACAGTGGTGTGGGGCCTCAGTAGACTTGGCCCTGGACCCAAGGGGTGGCTGCCCTCAGTGACCTTCCTTCAGGGCAGGAAGGGACCCTGCAGACCTTTGAGGAGGTGACACTGGGCTCTGTGTTCTCATCCCTGTCTCCATGGACACTGAATCTCTGACAGCCCAGTGTGGTTTCGTCCAGAGAAGGAGCTTTTCCCTGAGGCCCCAGCCCAGCTCATGTACCTGGCGCATCTGGGAAAGCAAGGGTGAGGCTCTGCTTAGCCCAGAGTCCTCCCTAGAGGATGTGCAGGAGGGGGAGGGGGCTGCAGGGGTCCCAGAGCTGCTCTTTACACTCAGTCTGTACCCCTCACCTCCAGGGCCTGCACCCCAGGGGAACCAGGGAGCTCCACTCCTGGAGAGAAGGGGCAGAAGAACTAGGAAGGGTTCCAGGACTGAGAGTTCAAGAACTCTTGCCCTTCATTGAAAGAAAAGCTGCAGACAAGGTCAGTCCCTGACCCCTGCTTTCCTCCTACTGCTGCCCCACACCTGTCCTTCTACAGTGAAGGGGTCAGAAGTGCAGGCTTGGAAGGTTCTGAGAAGTAAGGTCTAATGACACGGAGCAGCTGGGTCTCGCAGTCAAAGAGGCAGAAATACCTCTGGGGCTGAGTTGCTAAATCCTTGGATTCAGTTCTATTTCTAGGGAAAAAGGACAAAGCTGTCTGGCAGTGTGAGCAGTGCCTCGAACTCTTCTCCATGAGTTTTTTTTTTTTTTTAATATGAATTTATTTATTTTAATTGGAGGTTAATTACTTTACAATATTGTATTGGTTTTGTCATAACATCAACATGAATCCGCCACAGGTATACACATGTTCCCCATCCTGAACCCCCTCCCTCCCAAATTTTTTTCAATCAAAAGATATATTTAGATTTGCCAGGAGGAAAGAAATACACTTAACATTTTGTGGGTGTGAATGAACTGTGAGCCAATCACTTTAGAAACACTAAATCTAATCTTAAATTAGATCTTAAACTATTGGAGTTTTATTCCCAGTTCATGAATGGATAGGTGAGGCAATAAATATAGATTTATTACTTGAACCAGTGCCATCTTCTTCCATTAGAAAATTCAGAACTTAAGCCTATATTCATTTAGTATTTATATTTTTTTAAAGAAGCTTTTTATTTTGTACTGTAGTACCAGTCCATCCTAAGGGAGATCAGTCCTGAGTGTTCATTGGAAGGACTGATGTTGAAACTGAAACTCCAATACTCTGGCCACCTGATGCAAAAAGCTGACTCATTTGAAAAGACCCTGGTGCTGGGAAAGATTGAAGGCAGGAGGAAAAGGGGACAACAGAGGATGAGATGGTTGGGTGGCATCATCAACTCAATAGACATGGGTTTGAGTGGACTCCAAGAGGTGGTGATGGACAGGGAGGCCTGGCATGCTGGGGTTCATGGGGTCTCAAAGAGTCGGACATAACTGAGCAACTGAACTGAACTGAACAGCCAATTTACAATTTTAGAGTAAATGTACAATGTAGTAAACAATATACAATGGTTCCTAGATGGTCTGGTGGTTAAGAATCCCCCTGCCAATGCAGGGGACAGGGCTTCATTCCTGCTCTAGGAATATCCCACATGCCTTGGAGCAACTAAGCTCATGCACCACAACTACTGAGCCAGCACTCCAGAGCCTGTGTGCTGAAATAAGAGGAGTCACTGTAGTGAGAAGCCCAAGCACCACAACAAAGAGTAGCCCCCATTCATTGCAACTAGAGAAAGCAGGTTCACAGCAATGAAGCCAAAATAAATAAACCTTTAGAAAAAATAAAAATGCTGTGATGGTTTCAGGTGAAAAGCAAAAGGACTCAGCCGTGCATATATGCATCCATTCTCCACCAAACCTCCCTCCCATTCAGTCAGCCACATAACAATTGAGCAGAGTTCCATGTGCTATATAGTAGGTGCCTGACCTGTATATTTATAAAGAATAAAGTATTTCACTAAGGCATCAAGGAGTAAGACAAACTCTCAAAATTCTACTCTTTTCATATATAGGAACAAAACTTCATGTGGTAAAGAAACTGCCTGACAATGCAGGATACCCCAGATTTGATCCCTGGGCTGGGAAGATCCCCTGGAGGAGGAAATGGCAACCTACTGTACTCCTACCTGGAAAATCCCATGGACAGAAGAGCCAGACAGGCTATAGTCCATGGGGTCATCAAGACTCAGACATGACTCAGCATGCACTCATGCACTTGTGTGATACTAATTGTCCATGAGAAGCAAAAATGAAGCCAGCCAAGAATATTTAGAAAAGTTTCATGAGATGGCACTAGCTTTAAACACATTTTAAAATAAACTAAAATTACAAAAGCAGTCCCATAATGGTACATGAATTCCCAAATAGTTTAGTAATCTCTGCACTAAGATACTTACCCAGATCATGGACAAATGCATAGCATAGTACAAATAAATCAAATGTATGGCAAAAAGCATGATTGCCTTACAACCAGGAGCATAAGGAATGGGTTGGAACAGAAACCAGAGAAATTTAAAAGTGGCCAAGAAAATTAGTGCCACTGAGTCACAGGAGGCTGGTTTTAAGGAAAAGCTAATGCAGATCAAGGAGTTTTAAATTTTTAATTTCTAATGATTAAGATAAGAAAATCTCATTGACAGCTAAAAGTACGAAAATACATACAGAATTGTTACTGCCCACGTGCCCATCTCCATTCCAAAGATAAGGAAGGGCCAACTCCTCACTTCAGAGAGAAGGGAGAAAGACGTCAGAAGCCTGACAGTGTTGCTAAAGGAAACTTCTCTACATCCAGTCAATCATATCTTCCCCTCCACAGTTCACTGCAGGAGTCCTGAGGGACGAGATCACTCACAGAGAAATGGGGGTCACAGACTCCTGGGACCTCCGTCACACCTATGGCGGGCAGAGAATCCAATGGACGGAAGAGCCTGGTGGACTTCAGTCCAGAGGGTGGTAAAGAGTCAGACACGACTGAAGCGACTGAGCACACACACACATTTACTGCAACAAGTTAAATAACCGTGGTGACAAAGTCCAGCCTTGCAGTACTCCTTTCCCAATTTGGAGCTAGTCTGCTGTTCCACGTCTGGTTCTAACTCTTCCTTCTTGACGCACACAGCAGCTGTTTCAGGAGACAAGTAAGGTGGTCTTGTACTCCAGACTCATTAAGAATTGCCCACAATTTGTTGTGACCCACACACTCAAAGCTTTAGTGTAGTCAGTGAAAAACAAGCGGGTGTTTTTCTAGAATTCCTTTGCTTTCTCCATGATCCAACAAATGTTGGCAATTGGATATCGCGTTCCTCTGCCTCTTTGAAATCTAGTTTATACATCTGAAAGTTCTTGATCCATGTACTGCTGAAATCTAGCATGAAGGATTTTGAGCATAAACTTGCTAGCATGTAAAATGAGGTCAATTATAGGATAGTTTGGACATTCTTTACCATTGCCTTTCATTGGAATGAAAAGTGACCTTTCCCAGTTCTGTGGCCACTACTGAGCTTTCCAAATTTGATGAAATATGGAGTGCAACAGTTAAATGGTGTCATCTTTCAGGAATTAAATAGCTCAGCTGGAATTCCATCACCTCCACTAGCTTTGTTTGTTGTAGTAGTTTCTAAGACCAACTTTACGTCATACTGCAGGATGTTTGGCTCTAGGTTAGTGACCACAACATCATGTCTATCCAGGTCATTAAGAACTTTCTTGTATAGTTCTTTTGTGTATTCTTGCAATGTCTTCTTAACCCCTCCTGTTTCTGTTCAGTCCTTAATGTTTCTGTTGTTTATCATTGCTACCCTTGCATGAAACAGTCCTTGATATCTCCAATTTTTGGATGAGATTTCTAGTCTTTCCATTCCATTGTTTACCTTTTTTTTTTTTTTCATTGTTCATTTAAGAAGGCATTCTTATTTCTCCTTGCTAGTCTCTGGAACTCTGTGTTCAATTGAACATATCTTTCTTTTTCACCCTTGCTTTGATTTTTCTTCTTTCCTCAGCTATTTGTTAAACCTCCTCAGACAACCACTTTGCTTTCATGCATTTACTTTTTCTTTGGGATGGTTTTGGTCACTGCCTGCTGTACTATGTTTCTAACTTTCCTCCATGGTTCTTCAGGCATTCTGTCTGTCAAATCTAATACATTGAGTCTATTTATGACTTTCAGTGTAGTATCATAAGGGATATGATTTAGCTTATACCTGAAGGTCCTAGAGGTTTTCCCTACTTTCTTCAATTTAAGCCTGAATTTTGCAATAAGAACTCACAATCTGAGCCATAGTCAACTCCAGATCTTCTTTTTACTGACTGTACAGAGATTCTCCACCTTTGGCTGCAAAAAACAAACACATAATCAATTTGATTGTGGTATTGATCAAAATGCACTCTGTGCATGGTGATGTCCATGCTTAGAGTCATCTCTTGAGTCTTTGGCAAGGGTGTTTGCTATGACCAGTTTAGTCTCTTGACAAAACTCTGTTAGCCTTTGCCCTGCTTCATTTCATACTTCAAAGCCAAACTTGACTGATAGTCCAGGTTTCTCTTGACTTCATACGTTTGCAATCCAATATCTTATGATTAAAATGACATCTTTCTTTTAATGTTATTTCTAGAAGGTGCTGTAGGTCTTCATAGAATTGGTCAACTTCAGTTTCTTCCACATCAGTGTTTGGAGCACAGACTTGGATTTCTGCAATGTTGAATCGTTTGCCTTGGAAACAAACTGAAATCATTTTTTCATTTTTGTGATTGCATCCAAGTACTAAAGGAACCTTAGGAGCCTCTTCATGAAAGTGAAAGAGGGGAGTGAAAAGGCTGGCTTAAAACTCAACATGCAAAAAAACTAAGATCATGGCATCTGGTCCCGTCACTTAATGGCAGATTGATGGGGGAACAATGGAAACAGTGAGAGACTTTATTTTGCAGGGCTCCAAAATCACTGCAGATGGTGACTGCAGCCATGAAATTAAAAGACACTTGCTCCTTAGAAGAAAAGTTATGGCCAACTTAGACAGTGTATTAAAAAGCAAAGACATTACTTTGCCGACAAAGATCTATCTAGTCAAAGCTATTGATTTCCCAGTAGTCATGTATGGGTGTGAAAGTTGGACCATAAAGAAATCTGAGTGCCAAAGAATTGATGCTTTTGAACTACAGTGTTGGAGAAGATTCTTGAGAGTCCCTTGGACTGCAAGAAGATCCAATCAGTCCATCCTAAAGGAAATCAGTCCTGAATACTCATTGGAAGGACTGACACTGAAACTGAAATCCCAATACTTTGGCCACCTGATGCGAAGAAATGACTCACTGGAAAAGACCTTGATGCTGGGAAAGACTGAAGGCAAGAAGAGAAGGGGAGTACAGAGGATGAGATGTTTGGATGGCATCCATGACTCGATGGACATGAGTTTGAGCAAGTTCCCAGAGTTGGTGATGGACAGGAAGCATGGCACGCTGCAGTTCATGGGGTGGACTAACAAAGAGTTAGACATCACTGAGCAACTGAACTGAACTGAACTGCATTTCAGACTCTTGTTGACCATGAGAACTACTCCATTTCTTTTAAGGGATTCTTGCCCAAAGTAATAGATATACTGGTCATCTGAAATTAGAACTATGATGCAGTTCCTTAAATGGAGATATTCACATCTGGGGAGTTTATTTATTGTCCAAACAGCAACTTCATGGATTACAACTATAAACTCAAAATGTGACTTTTTAGCGGAGATTGGATTGTGACACTTGGATTAAGTAGGCTTCAAAGGACTTCAGTCATTGGCATCTGAAAGTGTTTTCAACTCTGGGAAAATCTAATCATGTGCACCTATACCTTTTCACAAAGCCTTTGATTGTGTGGATCACAATAAACTGTGGAAAATTCTGAAAGAGATGGGAATACCAGACCGCCTAATCTGCCTCTTGAGAAATCTGTATGCAGGTCAGGAAGCAGCAGTTAGAACTGGACATGGAGCAACAGACTGGTTCCAAATAGGAAAATGAGTACATCAAGGCTGTATATTGTCACCCTGCTTATTTAACTTTTATGCAGAGCACATCATGAGAAACGCTGGACTGGAACAAACACAAGCTGGAATTAAGATTGCTGGGAGAAATATCAATAACCTCAGATATGCAGATGACACCACTCTTATGGCAGAAAGTGAAGAGGAGCTAAAAAGCCTCTTGATGAAAGTGAAAGAGGAGAGTGAAAAAGTTGGCTTAAAGCTCAACATTCAGAAAACGAAGATCATGGCTTCTGGTCCCATCACTTCATGGGAAATAGATGGGGAAACAGTGGAAACAGTGTCAGATTTTATTTTGGGGGGCTCCAAAATCACTGCAGATGGTGATTGCAGCCATGGAATTAAAAGACATTTACTCCTTAGAAGAAAAGTTATGAACGACCTAGATAGTATATTCAAAAGCAGAGACATTACTTTGCCAACTAAGGTCCGTCTAGTCAAGGCTATGGTTTTTCCTGTGGTTATGTATGGATGTGAGAGTTGGACTGTGAAGAAGGCTGAGCGCCAAAGAATTGATGCTTTTGAGCTGTGGTGTTGGAGAAGATGCTTGAGAGTCCCTTGGACTGCAAGGAGATCCAACCAGTCCATTCTGAAGATCAACCCTGGGGTTTCTTTGGAAGGAATGATGCTAAAGCTGAAACTCCAGTAGTTTGGCCACCTCATGAGAAGAGTTGACTCATTGGAAAAGACTCTGATGCTGGGAGGGATTGGGGGCAGGAGGAAAAGGGGACGACAGAGGATGAGATGGCTGGATGGCATCACAGACTCTATGGACGTGAGTCTGAGTGAACTCCTGGAGATGGTGATGAACAGGGAGTCCTGGCGTGCTGCGATTCATGAGGTCTCAAAGAGTCGGACACGACTGAGCGACTGAACTGAACTGAACTGATAGCACTATCACTTGGAAGAATGGGTGTGGTCTTCAGAGACTATATAAAGCATCTCTTGAAGATCCACACTCACTTTTCTCCAGAGTCCAGAGCTGTTGGGACTGGAGTTGGCTGCATTGTGGAGACTTCAGGAAGTCTCTGCCAGGCAAAAGTGAACACCTAAAGCTGAACTGAATCGTGCAGAGTTACTTACAACATAGGAGTAGAACATTTCATCAACTGTACCCAGTGGTGACTTCTAATCAAAGTCAATGAAATTCTGCTATGTTCACATAGGAATGAAACTTTAATGGTGATTATGGACAGAAATGCAATTTTTTTTTCTATCAGTAATATCTGTATGTATGCAATGCATCAAGCATTTATTCCCTCTGGGATTTGCAAACAAGTAATGCCTTTTATCCATACGATGTCAAGTAATTTCCTTATAAAATGTGGGTAAAAATAGAAAATTAGTAAATATTGTTTAGAAGATTAAAAGTTAATCCATATAAAAAGAGTTAATCTAATGGCAAGCTGATTCTTTATCATGGAGCCACTGTGGAAGCCCATTTAGTTCTTCTATTGTTTTAATGCTATGGTGATTCCCAATGTCATTAGCATAAAAGTGATTTTGTTCGTAAAGAATTCTTGGTCAGTTTCTAGCCCACTCTACACATGGCTTCTTTATACTTTCTCCCTGTTCATCAGCTATCTCCTTATTTGATGCACATATTTATAAATACATAAGTATTTATAAAACACATAGTACTCCTAAAATGTTCAACATAATGAATACATTTCATAGTCTTTACACAGATGAATGAGTTAAATGCTTAAATTAATCAGAAAACCTTCTTGAAAGTCATATTTGCTATCATTTTAAAGACCTTACTTTGCATTCCATAAATGAAAATTGTTCAAAATAGATCCAATCAACCAATAGGGATTCCAAAGAAGTGGAATGGGCAAAGAGGGAAACATCAAAAAGCAAAAAATCTGATATTGCTTCCATTAACCATATATTTGGAATTTCCAGTGTAGAACGGAAATCCTTGTGTGTATTCAAACTTATTTCTGTGATTTTAGTAAACAATGTATAGTCAAATTGGAACCTCCCTGGTGGTTCAGATGGTAAAGTGTCTGTCTACAATTTGGGAGACCGGGTTCAGTCCCTGGGCTGGGAAGATCTCCTGGAGAAGGAAATGGCAACCTATTCCAGTGTTCTTGCCTGGAAAATCCCATGGACGGAGGAGCCTAGTAGGCTACAGTCCATGGGATCACATAGAGTTGAACACAACTCAGTGACTTCACTTTCACTTTCACTTTCTTTAGTAAACAATTGATTCTTTTTACAGATTATTGTTATAGTGAAAACATTCACCAGTTCAAAATATGACACACTCTGATTATCTGAACTCACTCCAGGAAAAACTGTCTTCCCGAACTAGCAATGACATATTTATTTTTTTCTTTTTGTCTTGAAAAGAATAGTTTTGTTCATTTACTTCCCTAGGAGCTCAGACAGTAAAGTGTCTGTCTACAATGTGGGAGACCTGGATTCCATTCCTGGGTCAGGAAGATCCGCTGGAGAAGGAAACAGCAATCCACTCCAGTACTATTGCCTGGAAAAATCCATGGACAGAGGAGCCTGGTAGGCTACAGTCCATGGGGTCGCAAACAGTCAGAAACGACTGAGCGACTTCACTTTCACTTTAAACACTAATCAGTTTACAGTTTCAAAATGTCAAAGTAAAAGAAAACATTAATTATATTAAGTTTAAACTATTCATAAACAATTTTATTTGGCCTTAGAAAAGCATACGTGTCACTTCAAAGGCAGAAGGCATAGAGAACATTATCGAAGAGACAAAATGTGTGTCAGTGTGGGTTGTGAGTAGGGGAAAATGGAGAGAGAGAGACAGATTGAAACTATATATATGCTTTTGTATCCATTAGCTGACAAAAGTTACTCTGGAGTCATCCTAGTATTTATCCTTAGGTTAACTTTAAACAAACAAACAAACAAAAAATAGTTGCAAGTGACTCTCTTATCTAATTTCATCCTTTTTATTATAGCAAGAATACAACCTGTCTGTAGTCAACATTTCCAGGTTTGCACTGTGTTTCTGCTTAGTCATTCAGTCATGTCCAACTCTTTGCAACCCCATGGCCTGTAGCCCATCAGGCTCCACTGTCCATGGGCATTTCCAGGCAAGAGTACTGGAACTGGTTGCCATTTCCTTCTCCAGGGGATCTTCCCAACCCAGGCCTCCAACCCACATTTCCTATTTCTCCTAAATTGCAGACAGATTCTTTACCCACTGAGCCATTGGGGAAGTCCAAGTCCAATAGTGGTAAAGAACCCACCTGGCAATCCAGGACACTTAAGAGGCATGGGTTCAATCCATGGTAGCAAACATCACCTGGCGGTGGACATAGCAACCTACTCCAGTATTCTTACTTTGAGAGTCCCATGAACAGAGTCTGGTGGGCTACAGTCCACAGGGTCACAAAGAGTTGGACACAACTGAGCGACTAAGCATGCAGGTTTGTGTTGGGGTTTAGCAAATATGGAAATTAGACAGAGTTCAAGACAGGTCTGTACCAAAGGCTTTATTTTCCCTGATCAGGGCAGAAGAAAGACTTTCTCTCTTACCATTTCTATTTCTTTTTTTAATATAAATTTATTTATTTTAATTGGAGGCTAATTACTTTACAATATGGTATTTGTTTTGCAATTTTCAGAAACATGGATTCAGACACACTGCAGGTCTTCCAGAGTGAGCTCACCTGCTCCATCTGCATGAACTGCTTCCTGGACCCCGTCACCATAGACTGTGGGCACAGCTTCTGCCGTCCCTGTCTGAGCCTTTGCTGGGAAGAAGGCCAGACTCCAGGGAGCTGCCCTGAGTACAGGGGAATACCAGAGTGGCCCAATTTCAAAACCAATATTGCCCTCAAGAGGCTGGCTTCCCTTGCCAGACAGGCCAGAGCTGACATCAACCACAGCTCTGAGAGCAGATCTGTTTGATACACTAGGAAACCAAAAGCCTCCTCTGTGAGGCTGACCAGACCCTGCTCTATGGGCCCTGCTCTGAACTTCCCAAATACGCAGCTCACAGCCACAGTCTGATACACAGGGCTGCTGAGGAGTCCCAGGTAGGTGATGTGTCTAGAGCAGTTTGGGATCTAGAGGCTCCTAAGTCAGAGAGAAAGACGAGGATGCTGTGATGGTGATGGGGATGGAGATAGTGGAGGTGGGATTTCTGAATGTGGATCCTCACATATAATTGTGTCCTCTCAGTGTTGTTGCCCAATTGTCCACACGTGTGGAAATGCAGCATCCTGGGGTTTGTGGCAGCACTAGGGGCAGAGGCCTCTGATGGGAGCTAGAGGCTACTAATCAAGCTATATAAGTATGTGAGTCTCAATTTCTTAGGGATTGGATTTCATGATCTGTAACATTTCCACATTTCCCCCGTGCTGTAGCATACACTTTTGTCACTATCATCTTGGTGTTAGATCCGAATTAATGTGGGAAAATCTGACCCCAGCATTCTAACTCAATGTTTCTGTGTAACTAACAAGTGCCTCTGTTCGTGAATAAGGGGATGAAATTTACAGTGTCATCTTCTGTGTTTAAATCCCCTGGGTATTTTGTAGGAGAAACTTCTAAAGAGAATGGGTTCTTTATGGAAAATCAGAGTAGAAATGCAAATCATTCTGAACCAGGAAGCTAAAATAACTAGGTCATTTAAAGTAAGAATAAAAACACTCCTATTTATTTCTACAGATAGTGATATAATTCTAGCTTTTAGGTCTATTTACATTCCCATTAAAGGATATTGATCTCTTCCCTTGAAAAGGTGTGGTTTCAAATGACCTATCAGTAATCACAATTGGAACAGGCCAATACTTGCTATTGCAAGGAATGCTAGTACATGGGAAAACCTCGGCATGAAAAGTGTTCCTAGGCCAGATTTTGAGGTTTTGAATAAAACTCATAAATGAAGTATAAGACAACACTGCGCTGTCGCTCTGTAGTAGAGGAGAGGAATATAGAAGTACCTAGCGGGAAAAGAGAGCAAATTTTAAAACTGTACAAAACGGAGTTTACCCCATTAAAGAATATTTAGAAAAATCAGGGCAAGGAATAAGAGAAAAACACATTCCAAATTAAAGAGGAAATAATTGATAGAGTAAGAACCCTGAAGAATCCTTCTAAGGGGAGAGCTTGGGACCCCTCAGATGGCTTGATTCAAAAGAGGACAGAGACTAGGAACTCAGAGAAACCATGGACAGGAAGATACTTGAGGCCAATAGTTTGTCAACAACGTTAGTGATGACATCAAGGAAACAATATTTGAAGTTTTCTTTTGAATGTGAGCATAAGCAATACTAGAAATTAAGGAAACAATTCCATTCACCATTGCAACAAAAATAATAAAATACTTAGGAATATATCTACCTAAAGAAAATAAAGACCTATATATGCTGCTGCTGCTAAGTCACTTCAGTTGTGTCCAACTCTGTGCAGTCCCATAGATGGCAGCCCACCAGGCTCCCCCATCTCTGGGAGTCTCCAGGCAAGAACACTGGAGTGGGTTGCCATTTCCTTCTCCAATGTATGAAAGTGAAAAGTGAAAGTAAAGTCACTCAATCATGTCCGACTTTTAGCGACCCCATGGACTGCAGCCCACCAGGCTCCTCTGTCCATGGAATTTTCCAGGCAAGAGTACTGGAGTGGGATGCCATTGCCTTATCCAAAAGACCTATATATAGCTATAAAGACCTATATATAGAAAACTATAAAATGCTGGTGAAAGAAATCAAAGAAGACACTAATAGATGGAAAAATATACCATGTTCATGGATCCGAAGAATCAATATAGTGAAAATGAGTATACTACCCAAAGCAATCTACAGATTCAGTGCAATCCCTATCAAGCTACCAGTGGTATTTTTCACGGAGCTAGGACAAATAATTTCACAATTTGTCTGGAAATACAAAAAAAAAAACCTCAAATAGCCAAAGCAATCTTGAGAAAGAAGAATGGAACTGGAGGAATCGACCTGGCTGACTTCAGGCTCTACTACAAAGCCACAGTCATCAAGACAGTATGATCCTGGCACAAAGACAGAAATATAGATCAATGGAACAAAATAGAAAGCCCAGAGATAAATCCACACACCTATGGACACCTTATCTTCGACAAAGAAGGCAAGAATATACAATGGAGACAAGACAATCTCTTTAGCAAGTGGTGCTGGAAAAACTGGGCAACCAAGTGTAAAAGAATAAAACTAGAACACTTTCTAACACCATAGACAAAAATAAACTCAAAATGGATTAAAGATCTAAATGTTAGAGCAGAAACTATAAAACTCCTAGATGAGAACATAGGCAAAACACTCTCTGACATAAATCACAGCAGGATCCTCTATGACCCACCCCCCAGAATACTGGAAATAAAAGCAAAAATAAACAAATGGGACCTAATTAAAATTAAAGCTTCTGCACAACAAAGGAAACTACAAGCAAGGTGAAAAGACAGCCTTCAGAATGGGAGAAAATAATAGCAAATGAAGCAACTGACAAACAACTAATCTTAAAAATATACAAGCAACTTATGCAGTTCAATTCCAGAAAAATAAACAACCCAATCAAAAAAATGGGCCAAAGAACTAAATAGACATTTCTCCAAAGAAGACATACAGATGGCTAACAAACACATGAAAAGATGCTCAACATCACTCATTATCAGAGAAATGCAAATCAAGACCACAATGAGGTACCATTTCACACCAGTCAGAATGGCTGTGATCCAAAAGTCTACAAGCAATAAATGCTGGAGAGGGTGTGGAGAAAAGGGAACCCTCTTACACTGTTGGTGGGAATGCAAACTAGTACAGCCACGATGGAGAACAGTGTGGAGATTCCTTAAAAAACTGAAAATAGAACTGCCTTATGACTCAGCAATCCCACTGCTGGGCATACACACCGAGGGAGACCAGAATTGAAAGAGACACATGTACCCCAATGTTCATTGCAGCACTGTTTATAATAGCCAGGACATGGAAACAACCTAGATGTCCATCAGCAGATGAATGGATAAGAAAGCTGTGGTACATATACACAATGGAGTATTACTCAGCCATTAAAATGAATATATTTGAATCAGTTCTAATGAGAGTGGATGAAACTGGAGCTGATTATACAGAGTGAAGTAAGCCCGAAAGAAAAACACCAATACAGTATACTAACACATATATATGGAATTTAGGAAAATGGTAATGATAACCCTGTATGCGAGACAGCAAAAGAGACACAGATGTATAGAACTGACTTTGGGCTCTGTGGGAAAGGGAGAGGATGGAATGATTTGGGAGAATGGCATTGAAACATGTATAATATCATGTAAGAAATGAATCACCAGTCTAGGTTCGATGCAGGATACAGGATGTTTGAGGCTGGTGCACTGGGATGACCCAGAGAGATGGTATGGAGAGGGAGGTGGGAGGGGGGTTCAGGATTGGGAACTCATGTACACCCGTGGCGGATTCATGTTGATGTATGGCAAAACCAATACAGTATTGTAAAGTAAAATTTAAAAAAAAAAACTATTAAACAAACAAAAAAAAATATATTTAAAATAGTTGGTCCAAGAAGTACCTCCCATGAAATAAATAAATGTGTAAATAAACAAGTACATAAACAAATAACTGAGAATTTATAAATCGAATCCATGTGTAAATCCATAGGTGCAGCACCCTCAAATACAGATGATCAATATTGTCTTTTTGGCTGTTTTCTATTTTATTTCAAAAGAATTTTAATCCTTGGCCTCAGAAGTTTCCTTTTCATTTGGCTGAAATCCAATATGCCTGAAAACATTCTGATATTCTGGGCTTTATTTTACCCACTCACCCCATCCTCTCCAACCTCACCACATTAAACTTAGTGAAGGGATTTTCTAAGATATCACAGAGGAAGCACCTATGGTAAAGAGTTGGAAAGTGGAAAAGGCCTGAAAGAGGCAAATTCCCTAAGAATGAGAAAAGAACTGTCCTTTTGTTTTAAGAAGTAGCAGTGACTCAGCTTGTTCCATCATTGCAAGGACCCTTGTAGGAAGAACCTCAGAGGGAGTGGCTTTCTGCTGACCACTGAGAAGGTAGACTTTTTGGACCAAAATAACCAGGTTGGAACTGGAGTCCCTTGCTGGGCTGAAAAAGCAAACAGGTCTGGCTTGATGAATTCTTCCTTATAGACACTGAATGTATCCTTGATGACTACTTACTGACTGAAATCTCAAAGGCTTAGCCTGAATTTTCTGTCTGTAAAATGCCCAGTATTTTTGCATTACCTGATATGGAATAGAGGAAGGGAATGAGGTTCAATGAGCTGAAAACTGGAATAATATCTGAGAACAATGGGGAAGTTGAAATTTTAAATAATTTATATTTAGGGAAAAAAATCTGGTAATGTTTTTATATTCCAAACTGTGTAGAATATATTGCATACGCAATTAACCAAAAATAGAATTCTAACAAAATGTCCCGGGTTAAAAACTGCTTTTTTCATAATGGCCATATGAATAGTCTTTGGCCTTGACTTATATCTATGTCATTTGTTACAGGACTGACTTGGCAGAGATGCAGAAGCCTCAGCCAGTGAACCCAGAGCTCACTTGCTGGCCTGTCACTGGAATCCTAGACACACGGAACAACTTTAGAGGTAAGAGTCAGCCCTGTGGTGATCAGGACGATGCTTCATTAGAGCTTCCAGGGAAGAAGCCTCCTTTTAATGTTATTTTATTTTTATCTCAAATTATGATACTATATGACTTTCCCAAGTTGTTGCATCCTTTCTGCCTGTATATTTGGACTGCAAAGATCAAGCCTGTACTTTACAACCTACAGTTTAATAAAAATGCAAAGTCATATACGTATATTTAGTTACATCTGACATAGAGCAAAAGAGAGCAATCACATTGCTCATATGGTTATAAAGAAAGAATATTCAGTTTTCAGAGTGATCATCAAGAGACTGAGATTAAATCAGAGTTCATGCAGCTCATGATATATTTTTCTTTTTCAATATGATTTAAGGTGTTTCTATATGCCATATATATAGTAGTAACTCTTCCTCTTCATAGAAGGGCAGTCTGAACTCACTTTGATGTCTTTGTTTTGGGTTTCCTTGGAGGAGGGAAATGAAAAAAAAAAATCTCAGTGGGTGGGGAACCTCTGTGTTCTGCCTCTCAGAGACATGGAAATCCCACTTGCTAACCTGATTTCTGCTCTTTCTACAGTGGATAACCTTCTGAGTCAGACAATGACCATTCACCACATGAGCCTTTCTGAGGATGGCGATCATGCAAGTGTGATGTTCAGAGATGAGCACCACAGAGCGTCCAGACAGCCTCAGATTGCGGCGAGTGTCATGTCCTGGGGAGCTCGGGCCTTCACCTTCTGGGAGGCATTACTGGGAGCTGCATGTGGTGCACTCCTCCAGCTGGATTCTGGGCATCTGCAAAGATATCTTGATAACTGATACTAATATCAGTATTTATTCTGAAGAAGCATGTGTTCTGTTTTCCAAAAAGGTGAACAATCAGTATAGTCTCTTCACCAATGCCCCACCCTACATTCAGTACGTGAAAAGGCCTCTGGGTAGGATTGGGATGTTTCTAGATTATGACAATGGAATTGTGAGCTTCTATGATGTTTGCAGAGGATCCCTCATATACACTTTCCTTCCTTCCCCCTTTTCCTTCCCTCTGAAGCCTTTCCTTTTCCTTAGGTCTCCATGAATTGTCAAATTCTGTGACCATTATTTTTACTTCTCCTCTGAGGTAATTGTTCTCCAAAACCTCATGTGAGGTGACAGGATAATCCCTGACTATCTCTGAGTACACTGTAATTTAATGAAGCATAGTGACTGCATGTTTATACAAAATGGTATGACCATGTTGAATGTATAAGTTTGTTAATTATATTTTCTTCTAATAAAAATTTATTATGGAGTATTTCATAAAATATAATTGATTGCTTTTCTCTTTTAAATAATAGTTCTATTAACATAAAAGTTATATACCATAACGATTATGCCATTTAAAGTACATAATTCAGTTTTTTTAGTAATATACAAAAATTTGTGAAACAAGAACTGTCTAATTTCAGAACATATCCATCACTCCAAAAAGAAATCAATGCACGTATTTACTCCCCATATCCCTTCCTGCATCTCATTACCCCCTTAATCCAGTTTTATTTTTCATGAATTTTTCTTTTATATAGTTTCAATTAAATGGGTTCACACAATTTATGACTATTTATATCTGGTTACTTTCACTTAATACTTTCAAGGTTCATCTGCATTGTAAGCAGTGTGCTTTACCTGCATAAATGAACCAGACTCAGGTGCAGGAATGAAGTGGTATGCGTATTTACATCAGGTTAGTAAATAAAAGGAATGGTGCCTAGTGTATAGTTCAAATCATGGTGGAACTTGTGGTATCCACTCATCGGGGGCTTCTTGGGCTTTCCAAGGAATTATATAAATCTTTTGACCTAGCAACATCACTTCTAGCATTCTTTCCAATAGAAATTGTAACAAACAAGGATACATGGACCAAAGAATGTATTACATACCATTTACAGTAACTAAATCAGTAAATAGAAAATCAATCAAAATTTCTGAAATGTGGGATATCATTGAACAAAATATGCTACATATTAAACTATGTAAGTGACAATGGCTTGCACTTAGTCTATGATCTCTTGTATATTTTTTAACTAATTAATATTCTAAAACAGTTGACTCCATATGACAGCAAAAAATACTGAAAAACAATTCACCATACTAAATGTTATAAGGTTAAAAATAGAAATCCACTGAAATCAGTCAAGTTTCACAAATAGTAACATCAGAGGACAAAATTTTAGTTTCTTTCTCTTGCATTCAGAAATGTGTATGATCAGATATGATCAATTTATTGAGTTCCAAACTATCTACCTAGTACACTTACTCAGTATGGTCTTCATAATAAATTTATAATGGAACAAGGAGGTATTTTTATATTTGGTAAATTCTTTGGCATATAAACTCACAATGACTTTGTGACATGCCAACTTGGCAGGGCTACATGACAGAGAGGAAGTGAAGGCAGCAGTCCAATTGAAACATGCCCACAGGGTCATCCAGTCTATGATTATTCACACCAGCACTAAACTAATCCAAGGGCTATCATGAAGGGAGTTTGCAGACACAAGTCTCTCATCTGATTCTAAACTAGAGCTTACACTAATTTATCTTCCTAGCTGCTGTCTGAGCAGCTGACATTTTTAAGTATATTTTTAATTGGAGGATGTATATGTAGCCCCTCTCCCTTAAGCCTCATTCCCACCTGTCCCACAGCAGGGGCAGACTTTTCATTGAACATGCACTTAGAGGCCTAATGTCATCCACGTCTGAGAACTCTGGGCTAACACCATCATCAAACTGTTCCACTGAGGAGATTTAGAGTACCTGTGTTCCAAAGAGGAAACTGTACACTTGTGTCTGGTGCCCTGATTTTTGTGACTGATGCAATTTGTAAATACAGAAAAACAGAGAAATAATATAAAATCACCTTTATGTCAGCATTCCTAAAAACACTTTATGACTAATTTGGAACACAAAATATTATTGTAGAAATTAACCTATACTGCCATACTTCACTTATGAAAGAAGGGTGCTAGGGAAATTGGTTAAGAATTGAAAAATAATGACCTGGGGGATGCTTATAACAATTGTGGGCTCCCATAAGACAGTGGTTCTGCTTTTGCCATTCGAGATCATTTTCATTTTTAAAAAACTTTTTATTTTGCATTGGAGTATCAATAACCTCAGATATGTAGATGATACCACCCTTATGGCAGAAAGTGAAGAGGAACTAAAAAGCCTCTTGATCAAAGTGAAAGAGGAGAGTGAAAAAGTTGGCTTAAAGCTCAACATTCAGAAAACGAAGATCATGGTATCTGGTCCCATCACTTCATGGGAAATAGATGGGGAAACAGTGGAAACAGTGTCAGACTATTTTGGGGGCTCCAAAGTCACTGCAGATGGTGACTGCAGCCATGAAATTAAAAGACACTTACTCCTTGGAAGAAAAGTTATGCCCAACCTAGATAGCATATTCAAAAGCAGACATTACATTGCCAACTAAGGTTCATCTAGTCAAGGCTATGGTTTTTCCTGTGGTCATGTATAGATGTGAGAGTTGGACTATGAAGAAGGCTGAGCAACAAAGAATTGATGCTTTTGACCTGTGGTATTGCAGAAGACTCTTGAGAGTCCCTTGGACTGCAAGGAGATCCAACCAGTCCATTCTGAAGATCAGCCCTGGGATTTCTTTGGAAGGAATGATGCTGAAACTGAAACTCCAGTAGTTTGGCCACCTCATGCGAAGAGTTGACTCACTGGAAAAGACTGTGATGCTGGGAGGGATTGGGGGCAGGAGGAGAAGGGGACGACAGAGGCTGAGATGGCTGGATGGCATCACGGACTCGATTGACATGAGTCTGAGTGAACTCCGGGAGATGGTGATGGACAGGGAGGCCTGGTGTGCTACAATTCATGGGGTCTCAAAGAGTCGGACACGACTGAGTGACTGAACTGAACTATCATCTTGACAGTGAAATCTTCCCTTATAGCCATTTGTCTGGATTATATGAAATGGTTATTCACCTGCACTGTGAGCTAGCTGGACTCAACAAACTATGGCCATGTGCTTCCCATTTCCTGCTCCCCAGGGCTTAAACAGCATGGACAGACCTTATCCCTAACCAGATCCAGGTCAGCCCCCAATCTTCTCCTCCTCCCTCAAAAACTACTCTGTCCTACACATCTATTCACCCTCCAGGTGAAAACCAATTTCAAGGAAATCTCCACTGACCCTGGAGACTGAGATAAGCATTTCTTTCAGAGACTTCAGAATTAGCAGGTCCTTTTTTTCTACAATAATACAAAGAAAGTGCTTCATGAGGGGCACTGGACAAATCTTTGCCTGAAGAAATTAATAAATACTCCTTATTGGAAAGGAAGTTTGCAGTAAAAGTTAGGGACTAGAATCTAAAAGTTTAAGTTTTCAAGATTTGAAAGTGAATGTCAAAAACTAATTAGATTACACACATTGAGCTTAAGTGTATTTGTATGTTGGAGGCTCTGTTAAACGTAGATATAAGTGTGGGGGTGACTGCAGTCATACTGGTGGTATGTTGCTCTTTTATATTATTTTAATTTAGGATTATCACCTGGGCATGAAGGATGGGATGGTATGGCAGGGAGCATGTCTATTCCCATTTTCTGATCATACAATAGAGCATTTCTTTTAATTTAAGTATTTTTGCCCCATACTGAATTACATATTCACCATTGTGTTTCTAACACTAAATATAGTTTCTAAATATATATTGATAAGTTTTTCAATACTGGTTCATTAAACTTACTCTCTAGCTCATGTTGAAATGTTGCCAAAACCAGCATTCAAGAAACCAAGCACCACACTCGGGAAGTTGGAGAACTCAGGTTTGTGTTTTGTTTTGTTTTGTTTTAATATATTTATTTATTTTAATTGGAAGTTTATTATGCCAGTGGGCCCAGAGGAGTTAACACTCCAAGCTCTAAGCCCCGAACAAAGGAATTACAGAGTTTTTATAGACAGACTGTAGTGGGCAAAACTAGCTGCTAATAGGCTGGTTTAAACAAGGGGTTTCATGCACCGGAACAATGGTCAACATGGGGAGGGGGTGTCTGACCTGGACAGGCATGAGTAAGCAGGATTGCAGGGGCTGGGTGACTGCAAAGAGCAGGACAAGGGTGAGTGAGATAAACTCCAGTTCCTAGTATTGCAAGTCCCCACTTTCTGAGACTATGTGACCTATGTGATCTAGATTTTGCAAGGGGCAAGCTGAGTTACAGAGGCAGAGGAGAAGGAAGTTAGGTAAAATTTAACTTTTCTTCTTCAATAAATCTTACTACATCTTAGTAGCAAGAGTCTCCTGTATTACCTGCTATTTGAAATAAAAGAATTATGTCTTTGGCACTAATTTTACAAATTTCATATTGAACAGAGAAGCAAATTATATAATTTGCAGCATGATTTTCCAAATACATTCAGCATTTCAACCATTTAGAATTCATTTAAGTACAGATATTTCCTCATAGTCATGAGAATGAAAGTGTGTTTTTATATTTACTACAATAACAAAAGCACCTACAAGAATCTAGATGGGTGGGGGGGGGGGGGAGTACTTCACTTTATTTTTTGGCTGCTTCAAGTTATCTTACTTGGAATACACAGAAAAAAATCCAGAAGTGAAAAGTTGGGTACTATGGTTATGTCTTTTAAAGAATGTTTTGTATTTACAATTTTTTTTCCCTAATTAAAAGCACCAGCTGCAGATACAGGCTGCTAAAAACATGAGACATTGCAAACCCATTAAAAGACAGCTTGCCAAACATGACTCAATGGACACGAGTTTGAGCAAACTCCAGGAGATAGTGAAGGACGGGGAAGCCTGGTGTGCTGCAGTCCACGGGGTCACAAACATATCGGTTTGGCCAAAAAATTTGTTCAGACTTTTCCATAAGCTGTCATGGAAAAACCCAAATGAACTTTTTGGCCAATCCAATACTTATTTTTAAAAAACCCTCTAAGGAGACAAAAACCACGCAGCGAACAGACTTAACCCACTGTGCCAGGCAGCCCTTTCTAATTTCCCTGCCTGTATTCCCAGTAAGTTGGACAAGGAGTGCTGACCCCAGAGGAGGGACCTTGGCCTCAGTCATGATGACTGTCAGGACCCAACAAGGGGGGAGGCAGCTCTGGGTCTGTGATGGAGCGTGACACCTCCTGGACCAGCACCCCAAGAACCGCAGGCCCTGAGGGCCTCCCAAACCAGTGGGAAGAAGTGGGAGGTGCACACAAAGGGTCCAACTAGCTTTCAGTGGTTCACCTGCCCACAGGAATCTTTCTGCCGCTTCCTCACGTTCCTGTAAAATTTTGGAGTTTTATTATCTGTTTTCCTTAAACACTTAGTGAAGGGAAAGGCTACCCACTCCAGCTTCCTGGCCTGGAGAATTCCATGGGCAGAGGAGCTGGTGGGCTACAGTCCATGCGATCGCAGAGTCGGACATGACTGAGAGATTTTCACCTTCACTTTAGCTGTATGAGACTAGCTGTAATGGCTCCCTGGGAACTTGCTTGCTGTCTGTTTTAAATTCTTATGATTAAAAAACTGCGAGGCACCGAATTGGGATGGTATTTACAACAGCATTACATAACTGAAAGGTGAAGGGGAGGAGGCTCAAAGTTCACACAAATGCACACATGCATGTACACTGGGGTTGGCCTCCATGAAGCTAGAGTGGAATATTAAATATCAAGTGCTGAATTTTGGGGGTGGCTTCCTAGGTGGCTCAGTGGTAAAGAATCCACTTGCCAATGCAGGAAACATGGGTTCAATCCCTGGATCGAGAAGATCACCTGGAGGAGGAAATAGCAACCCATTCCAGTATTCTTCCTGAAAAATTCCAGAGGACACTTGCAGGCTACAGTCCAGAGGGTCACAAAGAGTTGGACACAACTGGGTGGGGGAGCACACATGCACACACTGAATTTCTAACTGTAAACTTAAGAGCTTGTCCCTGACTTTACATGTATACAGAAAACAGACTGGTCACTACAAGCACTTTAATATCAAGACAGATGTTAAATGTTAAGGTTCTTATCTAAACTGCTCTACATACAAAATGCCCTAGAAGCAAAGAAAGGCTTAAACATAGATAAACATGATGTAGAGCGTGCCTGACCCCCTTGTACTGGCTCTGGAAGAAGGAGAAGAGCACACACAGGTAAAAAAGCCACATACTCAGAGGTAGTAGGAGCTGACAGCGAGGCTGTGGTCTGGACTGACCTCTCCAGCGAACTGTTCAGTTCCCTCTGGGGTCCGTTTCTCTCCTTTATATACTTGCTCACCAGGTTGGTGACGATGAAGGCCCACAGCTCCCAGTCACTGGTGAGCCTCAAAGCTGTGGTGAACTGGACTTCAGCGCTGTCCATGGCAGAGACACAGGCCAGGCCGGGCAGGGTACGCAGCTGAGCTGTGTGGCTAGGAGGGTCGGAAGGCAGGAGTCCCATTGCCGGCACAGCCAACAGACCTGGGAGCTCTCCTGCAGCCCAGTGGCCCGTATCCTCTGCCCAGCCTGCAGGTGCTCGTGTAGTCATGCAGGATTATTTGGAAGGACAGGATGGGCTGTAATCGAGCATTTTAAGCTTCTCCAGCCATGAGGACAAGTCTGTGTTCTTCTGCAGCTTCTCTCGGTAATTAGCTTGCATGGAGCGCATCACAGTCTCCATCTGACAAGTGCACACACGTGCTCCTTGGGTAATGGGTGGAGGAGGTCAGCGGGTTTGCTGGATCGGCAGGATCGGCAGCATCTCTTCGAGTGCAGTGTGGAGACAGTCTAGACGCACTGCTGTTGCTGCTTCATGCTCTTGACCTGCCTGGCATCAGGAGCACCTACCTGGAGCACCAGGAAGAAGATACACAGAGACTTTCTGAGTGGGGTTCCCTTGCGGGTCCTCTACTATCTGTCCATGGAGGGTCAACAACGGGTGGACTTCCTGCAACAGCAGCCGCGTCCCTTGCTGAGTGGGAATAGCGCCCATGTGTACTCAGATCCCACCACAGGGCGAACACGGCCCCACACACAGGAGGCTGCCGGCTGACATGGGGTCCTTCTCGAGTGTGTGCAGTCGTGTAAGCTGGAAGACCAAGCAGCAGTGCCAGGACAGGGTCTGCTCGGAGATCTAGATTGCTTCTCACAGCAGCGACTTTCCTGAATCAATGGAAGACTCTTGACAGCAAAATTCAGACAAAAGCTTTGCTGCTTCCGATTTAGCTTCTTTGAAACAGTGGGTTTTGCTGTGATGTCAGCCTGCCCTCTCCAGGTGGCTACCTGCCTGCTCCCTGTTCTCAGAGTGAAGACACAGCAGGGAGCCAAGCTGCAGGTGCTAGGGCTTCAGTGGGTTGTGGTGGCTTGAAGGAGAACATGGCCTTCTAGCAGTGCGTGCACGGGGCTGGAAGTGCTCCTGGAAGCCCAGAGTACCAGGTACCATGACACTTCCTCCAGGCATCATCAGGGGAAACCCTGCCTTAATGCTTTGAAGCATCAGCTTTAAAGTCACAATCAGGACAATACGTATCTTCACTTTTAACATCACCTTAGACATATGGCAAGACATAGTGTGAAATAAATTTCAGGTATAACAAATGTAAATATTATCATTATTTCTGGTATTATAATTGCTTACTGAGAAATAGAGTTATGAACAATAAAATAAACGTCTAAGATTTCTAGCAACAAAATTAACACTCAAACCTATTTTTACATATATAAAAGATGCAACTACTTAGTAAATGTTTTTGTTTTCATGAAAAAAAAAAATGAAAGAAGCCAGGAACTTTTAGGGGGAAAAAAAGAAAGAATAATGAGAGGGCATTAACCTTAAACAGATTTTCAAATATATCCTGGTTTGCCGTGGGAGGGATGGGTGGTATTGGAGGCTGGAGCAACCCTCGTTCATATTTACAGTTATTCTCCCAGCAGTGTGCCCCCCTCTCATGTATATGGACCTGATGCAGTGAGTACTTCTCAAGTTTTCTTCTTCCCAACCTCTCCTACTTTATATGGAGGAGGAAGGGAAAGGAAAGAAAGAAAGAAGGAAGGGAAAGAGGGAGGGAAACTGGCAAGGATGAGACTCCAGTCCCTTTGACACAGATTCCCTAGAGTTTTGGAAAGTCCTCTGTTCCACCATCTAAGGGATAAAAAAATAATTTTGGAGTCTGAGTCAGAGGAGTCCCCTTAGGAAGGTGAGTTACACACAGTGCTCTCAACATCACAGTCCTCATCTTCATCCCCACTGCTTTCAAATTCGCAGTCTTCATCTTCTCTGCATTGGTCTGAGGAGTTAGTGGCATCCTCCTCCGCATCTTCCTCATTTTCTTCTGATCTCCCTCAGGCAGGAGAATGTTCTCCAATCATGTCTGATGATTCTGACTCTGAAGCCTGAAGCCCCTGGTCCTCTCTAAGCCTTCTTTGAAGATTCCCTGATGATGGGGACTGCAGACCCATCCTTCTAATCTTGGGGTTCAGGCCCCCATCATGCTCATGTTCTTACGCTTAGCACAGGTCGCCTCTCTGTAAGCAGCATATTCTTCAGGAGACAGAGTCCTGAGCCAGAGATCAAGGTCCACTTTGTACTGTGTCTGCAGTTCCTCTGCCTGCTTCTTGTAAAGCTCCTTCTGGTCCTGGGGGACCTGCTGCCAGCGTCTACTGATCTCCACCATGCGCTCCCTCGGGGGCACCACTTTCCCCCTCGACCAGAGATCCTGGTGGAACTTATGATAGCCATTCATCAGGGGCTTCTCGGGCTCTCCATGGAATTTCCATTTCATGGGTAAATGGTTTTCTGGGGGAGACTTCACTTTTTGGACATTTTCCTGAAACTTCTTTGGCACTTTGCTTTGACTTCCTTTGGGGACATTAGGTTTCTTGGAGTGCTGGACTAGATCAGGGTGTTGTTCTCTGAACAGAGCCATTTTCTCCTGAAACTCCTGTTTCTCTTTCTGGAAATCTTGACTGTATTTCAGCCTGAGCTGTTCTGGTAGCTTCCTGTATTCCTCAGACAGAACTTTGGTTAGCTCCTGGTTGCTCATCTTGGGGTGTGTTTGGAGGTACTGAGGTCTCATCTCTTTAAAAAAGCGGAGGTAAGCTGTCAGGGGCTTCTTGGGTAAATCAGGATGTTTTTGTGTTTTTTGCTTTTGAAATGGCTAACATTTTCCTTAGCTTCCAGGACTAATTCTTTCAAAGTGCGAAACTTTCTCAAGTTATAGGAAATCTCTAACCATTTGAGTTTGCACATTTCCCCAGAAAAATGTTTAAAAGCTACTTTTTCCCAGTCCATCACTGACTGGGTTGCTTTGAACGTGTGCCTGTCATTGAATGGAATGTTTTTCTCCATACATTCCAGTAACTGCAAAATGTCTTCCTTGGACCAGTCATCTTGACTTTTAGGCATCGCCATTTCTAGGTCTTTGGGACACTTAAATGGTCCCAGCAGTTCAGACACCTCAGCAGAATATTCAGCTTTGTCACTCTCAAGATTCAGCAGATGAGTTATTTCTGAAGTCTTGCAGTGTGCAACTCCATGTTTCTGTGGAGAAAGAAAAGGAAAGTTATCCTATGTGATACATGAGAGAAGCACACCCTGCTTGAGATACATCCTTTCTATCATTTCATTTACCCTTAAGAATGTAAATGAAAACTGGCCCAACCTCTGAGCTGAGACTCTTATTGAACATTATGAAGCTTCTTTTGCATAATTAAACTTGCTCAGGACCTTTCCCAACATGCCTTCCAATCAGTCTTACCACAGGGTGTTTTACATACAAATGAACTAAACAAAAGACTGCTTACCCCCTCAGGGGGCAAATAATAAGTGAAAATGAAACAAAATTTAAAAATTTAAATTCCTGAAAAGGAAAGGACTTTAAAATACCAACCATGGTCAGTCAGTCAGTCAGTTCAGTCGCTCAGTTGTGTCCAGCTCTTTGCAACCCTATGAATCGCAGCACACCAGGACTCCCTGTCCATCACCAACTCCTGGAGTTCACTCAAACTCATGTCCATTGGGTCGGTGATGCCATCCAGCCATCTCATCCTCTGTTGTCCCCTTCTCCTGCCCCCCAATCCCTCCCAGCCTCAGAGTCTTTTCCATTGAGTCAACTCTTTGCATCAGGTGGCCAAAGTATTGGAGTTTCAGCTTCAGCATCATTCCTTCCAAAGAAATCCCAGGGCTGATCTCCTTCAGAATGGACTGGTTGGATCTCCTTGCAGTCCAAGGGACTCTCAAGAGTCTTCTCCAACACCACAGTTCAAAAGCATCAATTCTTCGGTGCTCAGCCTTCTTCACAGTCCAACTCTCACATCCATACATGACCACAGGAAAAACCATAGCCTTGACTAGACGGACCTTAGTCGGCAAAGTAATGTCTCTGCTTTTGAATATGCTATCTAGGTTGATCATAACTTTTCTTCCAAGGAGTAAGCGTCTTTTAATTTCATGGCTGTAGTCACCATCTGCAGTGATTTTGGACCCCCAAAAATAAAGTCTGACACTATTTCCACTGTTTCCCCATCTATTTCCCATGAAGTGATGGGACTGGTTGCCATGATCTTCGTTTTCTGAATGTTGAGCTTTAAGCCAACTTTTTCATTCTCCTCTTTCACCTTCATCAAGAGGCCCTTTAGCTTCTCTTCACTTTC
>CAKJTW010000411.1:0-74459 GCA_917880005.1 Nanger dama | reverse complement strand
GTAGAATATGTGGCAAGTCTTTTAGGTACCCCCTGTATCTCAGGGTTCACCAAATACTTAGAAATGCAATTATTATGACAGTTGTCACAATTACTGCTCACTCTTTAGGCATCTAAGAATATATATCCTGGAGATAAACCACACTAATACAATATTTGTGGAAAGACTTTTACCCAAACATCAAAGTTGGAAAAGATTCTGGAGCAGTGCTTTACAAATGCAATGGAGGTGGAGAAAGTTTCAGCTTGAGTTGAAGTATTAGACAACAAGACTCCATAGTAAAGAGGAGTCTTGGAATTGGATGAGGAAGGGCTTTCTGCAGGCTTCAGAGTGCACTAGACTTCAGAATACATGTCTTTCAGAGAAAGTACACAGAAGTAATGTGCACGCTAAAAGATCAAACGATGGAACATGAGAGACTTTATATGGAGGGCAAGCTTACACAGGTAATGAATTTTTTAATGAGATATTCATTCCTTGGGCATAATGAGGTGATTTATGCAGGTCAGAAACTACAGATACACTGAATTTTGAAATACATTTAAGAAAACATTTCCTCAAGATTCCACCCAAGATTCATATTGGGGAGGATTCTTAGAATTGTAATGACTTTCATAAAATTTGGGGACAGTTCTTACAACAACACATGAGATGATTCATTTTAGGAATAAATAAATCTTTAATTTTCCAACAATTAACCTACTGTGTTCTGGCAGTATAATTATGTTAAGTATGTTGAAATTTCATGACCAGTGGAAATGACCCCTAATCTTTAGTATGTATTTAATTACTTGAGTTTTCTTGAGAAGGCAGCATTATTTTTTATGCCATTTCCACAAGGTTTGAAAACTTAGAGAATTTCATGATGGTTTCTGCAAAGAAATCAGTAAAATGAGGGACAGACTTCATTAGATGTGCATCATTAATATCCATCTTTCATGGGTAAACAGGGACACTAAAATATCAAATTCAATGGAGTGTGAATTAGGATCAGTGAGGGACAGTGAACCATGTCAACCCATGACATGACTCAGCATGCTCATTATGTTCAGGATGCCCTTCTGTACACTGGCCAGCATGATTATAGGACTGAGTGCTGTACCATCTGACCATGTAAAGAACAACCTGTACATTAAGGGAGTTCAGCTTTTCATGGGAGGAGAGTTAACAGCTTAGTGGAAACTGACTACATGGGAGAAATTGTACCAGGGAAATGTTGGTTATTTTCTCCCTTGACTGGCAATTGCTCTTGCCTATAAATGATTAATGGAGACTTATTCTTAGAATCAAGATTGCTGGGAGATCAATAACCTTAGATATGCAGATGACACCACCCTTATGGCAGAAAGTGAAGAGGAACTAAAAAAACCTCTTGATGTAAGTGAAAGAGGAGAGTGAAAAAGTTGGTTTAAAGCTCAACATTCAGAAAACGAAGATCATGGCATCCGGTCCCATCACTTCATGGGAAATAGATGGGGAAACAGTGGAAACAGTGTCAGACTTTATTTTTCTGGGCTCCAAAATCACTGCAGATGGTGACTGCAGCCATGAAATTAGAAGACGCTTACTCCTTGGAAGGAAAGTTATGACCAACTTAGATAGCATATTCAAAAGCAGAGACATTACTTTGCCAACAAAGGTCTGTCTTCTCAAGGCTATGGTTTGTCCAGTGGTCATGTATGGATGTGAGAGTTGGACTGTGAAGGAGGCTGAGTGCCGAAGAATTGATGCTTTCCATCTGTGGTGCTGGAGAAGACTCTTGAGAGTCCCTTGGACTGCAAGAAGATCCAACCAGTCCGTTCTAAAGGAGATCAGTCCTGGGATTTCTTTGGAAGGACTGATGCTAAAGCTGAAACTCCAATACTTTGGCCACCTCATGGGAAGAGTTGACTCATTGGCAAAGACTCTGATGCTGGGAGGGATTGGGGGCAGGAGGAGAAGGGGACGACCGAGGATCAGATGGCTGGATGGCATCACTGACTCAATGGATGTGAGTCTGAGTGAACTCTGGGAGTTGGTGATGGACAGGGAGGCCTGGCATGCTGTGATACATGGCATCACAAAGAGTCAGACATGATTGAGCGACTGAACTGAACTGATGATTACACAACTCAGTTTAAACTCTGTACTAGGGACTATGTAACAACAATGCATCCTGCTTGAGGACAGTGTCTCCTTTCTGAAAACCTTCTGACTAATCCTGATATTTTAGAATATATATTATGAGAGTGGATCTGGTAGGATCTTTCTATTGTTAAGTTCTAATCCTGTTATCCTAAAATGTAAATTGTGAAAGTAAGTCTGGTAAAGTTTTCACAAACTTGAGACATTCTTTTGATTTATTGTAATAACTAATTAAAAAGTATATAATTCTGTTGGGAGCTAAGTTAGGCATTACTGACAAAATGGAGGCATGGCCCCAGCCCCCTCTCCTCATTCCACAGGCATGGGCCCAGGATGAAAGAGTTAGGCCTTGTAATTCTGGCTTGTTTTTTTCCTCTCCTCGGCTGAGTTGACTGAAAAGGAATATTAAGATGCTTATTGTTCTTGAGAGGAGCATGAGAAGGCACAAAGGCTTTTGCAGCTATGCGCACAGAAGAATTCATAAAGTTAATCATTGACATTTGTTTAAGGACTTTTACAAAAGAGTGTTCCAGGATGAACACATAGGCCGCAGGTTGAGGCCATGGGAGGGATTGCTATCTGAAGCCTATTTGTGAGGAAAATGTTTATGGCAAAGGAGTTTACTGAATTTAGGGCATATAAATAATTAAAATAGTTAAAGATTTAAGGAATGTTGTAAAGTTAGCATATTTTACTATAGCTTATAGAGGTTAGGAATTTTTAGAGACACTATAGCTAGGAGCCTTTTTAAGAGATAGTGAGCTCAGGATGTTAGGGGCAAACAGGATTCAGGAAGATAAGTAGTAAACTGAGGAATGTACCATCAGTTACAATGTAATCACAAGTTAACTATAGGACACATTAGAGGAAGTAGATAGTAGATGATAAGGCTGATTTCAAGAGAATCACTGAAGCAGGAGCTCTGTTTGAAGAGCAACAATGATTTATGGACATAATAAATCTGGGTGAGATGGAACTGAAAATGTCAAACCTCTGACCTAATGCTTTTGTAAAAGTATAAAAGAAAATCTTAAACTTGAAATAAATAGGCAGTCCAGGAAAACTGAGAGGCTGTCTCATCGCCGGCACCATCCATCTCTTCAGGTTGAATCCCTGGCTGCTGGAGCTGGACTCTGGCATCATTCCCTTGCTAAAGACTAGTGAGGGGGACTTTCTCCTCCCCATCCCGATGTCTATGTCAGAGGCTTTCTCTGTCCCTGTTTATACTTTAATAAAACTCTGCTACACAAAAGCTCTTGAGTGATCAAGTCTGGTACCTGGTCCCAGAGCTAAATCTTCTTCAGAGATCAAGAATCCGACACCATAAACTATTATTGTGACCCAGATTTAATGTCTAATTTATATTTTTACCTCCCTTAGGCTATCAAATACATTAGTTTGTGGGCTATTTTGAGACCTCTAAGATTAAAATGTACATAAGAGAATCACAGGGGACATAGTATGTGCCCTATAAATATGAACAAACTTCCTTCAGGACATGAGTTCAGTCAGTTAATACACATAGAAATATTTATAAGTGGTGCAAAGTTGATAATTTTGGGGAAAATAAACTATATCTTCTCAAGAATTTATATTTTACAGTCTGCTTTGTTGTCCACATCTGACAGAGATTTCTGAAACAACAAAGAAAAGGAAGAAAATATATTCAAATTTTTGAACAAACAATAAAGTGCCTAATTACCATCAAATGACCATCTAATAATTTGACATTCCATTGCATTAAAGAGTATTAACTTAAATAATATATATTATGATGTAAAAAGTTTTTCTCAAATGCATTTGAAGCTATGTCATCACAAGCATAGAACAGAAACACTTTTATAAAGAAGAATGTAGTTCTCATTACAGGAAAAATTTTCTAATAATTTTTAAAACTTATTTTTGTCTGTGCTAGGTCTTCATTATTGATGGCTTTTCTCTCTTTGTGATGAGCAGGGTCTATGAATTCTATACATAAAATACATAAACCTGGCTGGGGCTTGGTTGGAGATAGGAGTCTTGCTGTTCCTTGTTTTGGCCAGTCCACAACAATATCTTTTTTTTTTTTTTGGTATGTTGATTTGGTTTTGCCATGTGGACTTTCTCTAGTTGCTGTGTGCAGGCTTCTCACTACTGTAGCTACTCTTGTTGCAGAGAAAGCTTTAGTGCACAGGCTCAGCATTTGTGTTGCTCAGGCTTGTTCCAAGACACGTGGTATCCTCGCAGACCAGGGATCAAACCTGTGTCCAGTGCATTGGCAGGTGGATGTTTTACCACTGGACCAACAGGAAGTGCCACTAAGGAAGTGTCACTGAGGAAATCCCATAATCTTTCAACCAGGATCCTCGTGTATCTATCTTTTAACTGGGGGGCTATGTATGTTAATACATTGCCATATAAAATTTGGTGTCCTCAACCAATAACTGATGATCTAAAACTTAGAGACATTTCTCCAAACTTAATCTGGACCTGCTGAGGAGGAGGATGGGCCCAACCGGCCCTTCTGGGTCTACCAAGGCCAGAATGTCCAAAGCACAGAACGGTGCCCGTTTTCTCAATCCTGCATCTCTGTCAGGGTGCACTGTCGCTGGGCCACTGCAGTGACTACTAAACTTGATCCTTGGATAAGTGGTATGTCAAGACATTTTTCTTCCTAGAGGTGTTAGTATGAAGCAGCCAGCCCATTCTAAGAGTTGTGTGCTTTCTATTCTAGCTTGTCATTCCCACACAAACCCAGTTCTTCCTTACTTAAACTGCTTATAATTCTAATCGCAGGAATATTCCTGTGTCCAGCCACCACCCCACATCAACCCCCACCCCACCCCCACGACTATCTCACATCAACCCTCACGCACCCCCAGCTGTGTGGCCACACCAGGTTTCAGTTCCCTGACCTCTGAATTGCTTCAGCCTCATCCGCAGGAATCCTATTGTTAAGAGACAATCTTCTTCGTTTCAAACGTAATTACCCCACAGAATTTTACACTTTTACTTTAAAACTGTTACAGCTATTTAAACTAATGAAGAATCTATGGTGCAACCCAAGACATGTAGAACCCTCTGTGTGCGTGTGTGAGTTCTTAGTTGCTCAGTCGTGCCTGACTCCTTGGGAGGCTATGGACTCTAGCCAGCCACGCTCCTGTCTATCGCGATTCTCCAGGCAAGAACAGAAGTGGAAGACCATGTCCTCCTTTAGGGGATCTTCCCAACCCGGTGATGCAACCCAGGTCTCCTGCATTGCAGCCGGATTCTTTTCTGGTCTGAGCCACCAGGAAGTCCTCAGATACTTCTCAACACTGACAAGATGCCTCGGGACCGAACGTAGAGCGTGCCGGTGTCCTCTTGGCCCTGCTGGGTCTGGGTGGTCCCTGCCCGGTTCATTTCGGGCCACTTCGGCCCCGCTCGGCTCCACCCCTCAAAACCCAAGACACAGGCTGTCCTACACCACGCCCCTCACACGCCCAGCGCGGGTGGGGTGCTGTGCCCCGCCCTTCACGCCCTAGATGGGACTGTCCTCCGTCCTGCCCCTCACTCGGCCAGAGGCAGGTGAGTGTCTTAGGCTCTGCCCCTCGCTGAGGCTTTAGTCTTGTACCAAGGGCGGGAGTACAGCAAATTCTGAAGCCCTCTCTGGTAGGTGCGGTCGCCCCAGGAATCATGAGGTAGTTTTATTGTTTTATTTTTCTTATCTTGCGCCTGCGGTATCCCCCTTCTCCTCCATATCCGTGGTTTTGGGTCACCTCAGACCTTGTTTCCCCACCCGTTATGTCAGAGAGAGAAATCATTGAAAATGCTTCAAGCTAATAGAGCTTTAATGGAGTTGAGTAGGAGTGGGTTGTCTTCATTAATTAAAATTAATTGGAGAAGGGAAATTGTTCTAGAATTGGGAAGATGATAACAGGAGTGCTGTACATAGTTGTGCGGGATGTAGATGTAGTTATGCGGGTATTAATAGGCTCAGGTCTTGGTGTGCAGCATGTGGGCGAATTGAATAAAAGATCTGTAGAGGAGAAGCCTGTTGAGGAATGGTATTCCTGTTGATAGGAGACTTCATATGAGGGCTGTTGCATGCATTGCTTACAGCAGTTTATCTGCTCAGAGGAGAGGATACTGATTTTACTGTGGTTAGAGTGGCCAGAAGCTTTGGAATCTAAGGAGGTATGAAGGAGGCCTCCCTGTCCTTAAACAGCTGGAGTATCTTCCATTTAGGTCTGAGTCAGGGAGGACACTGGGCAGTGACATTGGGGCCTCTCTCTCTTTGTGACTTCTTCACTGAGTTCAATCCAACCAAATCTCAGGGGCCTATACTTTGAGATGTCCCCAGTTGCTGGCAGGTTCTCCCCAGAGGACCAGCTTCTTGGTCTGTACTGAGTGCCCAGTGTCCTCGGAATTGCAGCTTGTGTGTTTCTGATGCAATGCCCATGCCCAATGGTCTCTTTCGTGTAGCCCTCTTGCTCAGCTGTGCAGGAAAACTGATGAAAAATGGGAGAAATTGGAGGGGAGTGTTGGGCTCTGAAGGAGAGCTGTGGGAAGGAGCAAGTGTGAGCCTCTGGTTGAGCCACACGCGTGGCAATGGGTATGTTCCAAGTTTAGTGGTGTGACCGAGTTCAAGCTCACTCTGTCCCCCGTAAGACAAGCCAGTGCTTCAGAGTAACTGTCATGGTCCATGCACAGCTTGAAAAAGGATTTCCAGACATGAGGCCGAAAGGGAGGAGAATAAAGTTTATTAGACTGGATGACAGTGTTAGCACAGCAGGTCAGCTCAAAGGAGAATGGAATGCTTTCCCAGGCTTACAGCCAAGTTTTATAGCCCTAAGACAGAGAAAATTCCTACTGGAATGGTAGCATTAGGTGATTGCTTATGATGCTGTTGTTATTCAGTCGCTCAGTCGTGGCCCACACTTTGCAACCCCATGGAATACAACAAGCCAGGTTTCCCTGTTCTCCACCATGACCCAGAACTTGTTCAAACTCTTGTCCATTGAGTCAGTCTTGCCATCCAACGATCTCATCCTCTGTTGTCCTCTTCTCCTCCTGCCTTCAGTCTTTCCTAGCATCAGGGTCTTTGCTAATGAGTCAGCTCTTTCATCAAGTGGCTAAAGTATTGGAGTTTCAGCTTCAACATCAGTCCTTCCAATGAATATTCAGGACTGACTTCCTTTAGGATGGACTGGTTGGATCTTCTTGCATCCAAGGTGCTCAAAATAGTCTTCTCCAACACAAAGTTCAAAAGCATCAATTCCTTGGCACTTATCTTTCTATATATTTCAACTGTCACATCTATATATGACTACTGGAAAGATTATATCTGTGACAATGCTGACCTTTGTTGGCAATATAATGACTTTGCTTTTTAATATTGTGTCTAGGTTTGTCATAGCTTTTCTTCCAGTGAGCAAATGTGTTTGAATTTCATGGCTGTGGTCACCATCTACAGTGATTTTGGAGCCAAGAAAATAAAGTCTGTTACTCTTTGCACTGTTTCCCCATTTATTTGCCATGAAGTCATGGGACCTGATGCAGTCAAATCAACAAATGTCTTTTAAAAAGAACTCAGAAGTGCTTGGGAGAAGGCAGTGGCACCCCACTCCAGTACTCTTGCCTGGAAAATCCCATGGATGGAGGAGCCTGGTAATCTGCGGTCCATGAGGTTGTAAGAGTCGGACATGACTGAGCGACTTCCTTTCACTTTTCACTTTCTCGTTGAGAAGGAAATGGCAACCCACTCCAGTATTCTTGCCTGGAGAATCCCAGGGACGGGGGAGCCTGGTGGGCTGCAGTCTCTGGGGTCGCACAGAGTCGGACCGACTAAGTGACTTAGTAGCGTAGCAGAGTGTTTATTAGCGCTGAGTCTGTGTTCTTTTGTTCTAACCAGTAGGTGCTTGACCTTTCTCTTGTGTGTCACTGGGGTCTGGGAGACTTCAGCTTTTCTATCAACAAGAGACAGAAGAGAAAGACATATATTATATGGTATCACTTATCTGTGGAATCTAAACAAAGAGTACAAATGAACTTCTTTACAAAACAGGAATAGAGGTGCTTCATACAAAGCAACGTTGGTTATCAGTGCGTGAGAGGTGAAGGAATAAATTGGGAGATGTGGATTAACATACCTTTCACTTCATCTCACTACTATGCATAAAGTGAATAAGGAATGAGGACCTATATAGCACAAGGAATTCTACTAAATACTCTGTAATGAGCTATATGGAGAAAAAAAAAACCTTAAAAGAATGGATATATGTATATGTATTCTGTTGTTCCCTCGCTCAGTGGTGTCCAAAGTTTGCACCCAGTGGACTGCGCATGCCGGCTTCCCTGTCCTTCCTGTCTCTTGGAGTTTGCTCAAATTCATGTCCATTTTGTCAGTGATGCTATCTAACCATCCTCTGTCACCCCCTTCTCTTGCTCTCAATCTTTCCAGATCATTGTCTTTTCCAATGAGTCCATATTTGCATCAATTGGCCAAAATATTGGAGCTTCAGCATCAATCCTTCCAGTGAATATTTAGGGTTGATTTACTTTAGACTGACTGGTTGGTCCCCTTGTTGTCCAATGGGACTCTCAAGATACTTCTCTATCACCATAATCCAAAAGCATCAATTCTTTGGTAATTTGTTTATGGACCAACTCACATCTCCATCTGCTCTGGAAAAACGACAGCTTTAATATTAGGGACCTTCGTTGGCAAGTGATACCTTTGCTTTAAATACACTGTCTACTTTTATGATACCTTTCCTCTCAAGGAGCAGGCCGTCTTTTCATTTCCTACTGCATCTACCTTCAGCGTGAGCCCTGGCCGTCCCGGCGGCCTCATCCTCCCACTGTCCCTGCCCTGGCTTCTCTCCCCCTGACCTCGGCTCCCTCCCGCCTCCGCCACTCCTTCTTTTCACTGCCTGCCTTCCACACCTGGAGCAGCGCTGCGATCTCCGTGAGTTTCTCTTTTTCTAGTCTCTTCCTCTCGGTTGTCTTTCTTCTGTACCGTGGGTTGAGGTCCCTGCTGCATCTAAATCTCCGCTCCGTCCCCACCCCCACAATTCAATGTCCCTGTTGCAGGCACCTCCAGTTTGCTTTCTCCTCTGAGCATCCTCTTTGGTCCCTGGACCCTCTTTGCACTCTTTGCTGCTTACCATTTCTGTCTCGTGCTCCTCTCCCTTCCTCCCCTGATTCTCTTGGCGTGTGGGTTTATTCACTCTGCTCCTCTCCGCTTCGCTCCGCCCCCCTCGTCTCTTTCTCTCCTCTCTGGCTGGGTCCCCTCTTTTTTTTCTACTTTGCCTCTCACTTCACACTTGCCCCCCCCTATTCGTTTTTCTTGCCGTTGCGGCTTGGTTGGTTCTCTCTATTTTGCTTTTTTTGTCTCTTGGGACTTTTCTGTTATCTGGGCTGCTCTCCGGCTTGGGGTATGCTCTGCTATCTGTGGGTGTATCTCGCCCTTCTGCGTCCCAGCTTTTTCTGTGATTGTGCTCTGGCTCTTTGTCCCTACTTTCTGGCTTCTGTCGTCTCCATTCCCTGTCCTTTTCTAATCTTCCTCTTTTGGGCCTGTCTTTTTCTGTCCGCTGGACCGTATTATATGTTCTTTTGTTGTGCTTGTTTTGGGGCCGGTAGTTTGTGCCCAGCGGGTCCCGCCTTTAGTCTTGCCGGGTTTCTCCGGACTCACCACCCTTGTTGGCTCTCCCTTTCGTTGGCTGTCCCTCTCCTTGGCTGCCTCTTCTCCCGTGTTGCTGCCTTTTTTCTGGCTGGCCCTCCTTGTTCGTAGTCTTCCCCTGCGGTTTTGCCCTACCTCTGGATGTCCTTTTCGGCTCCTTATTCCTCTGGCGCTTTTTTTTCTTGCTCTTGTTCCTTGACACTGGGACGCTCTATTCCGTCCCCGCCGCATCCCGGCCACATGTTGCTGTGGCGTCATGTTCTCTTTGCCTCTCTGTATCGGCCTGCTTCTTTCGTCCTTTCTCTGGTTCTGGTGGTTGTCTTTGGCCTCTCCCCGGATCTTCTTCCTTGTGGTTCTGCTGTGTCGGAGTCCCAGTGGTCCCCCATCCCCCATCTCTGGATTACCATTTGCCTGTAATCTGTGGGCCTGGCGCGTGCCACTGGAGTTTTTTTCCCTCCCCCCTCCCCTTTCCCGACTTCTTTTCGGTCCCCTTTCGTTCTCCTCGGCATTGGGGATCCTGCTTTTTCTTCTTGGCCTTTGCCTCGTGGGGGTCTTTGCGCCAGCTCTGTTGCCTCTGTTTCTTTTGCTTTCCTGCTCTCTTTTCTGCTCTTTCATTGTGGGACTCGGAGACCACAGGTCCGGTGGACAAGGGATGTGGTGGTGGTTGTTGGTGGGTTCGCGCCCTCTCTGTTTGGACCTATGCTGTTATCTTTTGCTCTTTTGGCTTATATTATGATTCCACTATAATGCTTTTAGTTGTCATCCTGGTTTGGATTCCCCGACGCCGAGCCCATGCCCTCTCCTTTTTGCTCTTTCCTGGTTACCTCCCCTTCTTGTGCTGTTCGCTTTCTTCCCTCCCAATCCCTGTTGGGTGGTTTGCTGGTTGAGTGTCCTATTCTCCCGTCCAGCTCGGCCCAGCCTATCATTAGTTCCATCCCATGACTTCTAGTATCCTTCCCCCACCCAGTCTTCCATTTTTCTATTCCGGACATGCCCAATCCCTGATTCCGCCCTTGCGGTTCCACTGGCTTGGGTCGTCCGCCGTGTTCGGATGTTTTCTGGTGTTGCCCTCTCTGTCTTCCATTCTGTTTTCTTCTTCTGGCTTGTGGTTGCCCTCAGGTCAGAGTGGTCCTAGATGGTCGTGTTTCCTGTTCCTCTTCCTGGGTTTTTTTTCTTCTTCGCTTTCTTTTTCTTCTGGGTGGCCCGACACACGTGGTTCTCCCCAGTCCATCCGTCGCCTTTGCGTGGGTGTGCGCCCTTCCATCTGTTTTTGCCTTGATCTGGTGCCGCTCCCCCCCAATCTCCGGTATCTCGGTGGCTCCTTTCTTTCTTTTTCTCGCCAATCTCCGTCGTTTGTCTTCTCCTCCTCTCCTCTCGGTTTTTTTTTCTGGGCTGGTTCTTTTCGGGTCTTCTTTGGGGTGTTTTCCGGGGAGGGGGGTCCCATTCTCTTTAACTTTCCTTTCTTTTCTTTCTCCTCTCCCTGCCTCTCGGCTTCTCCTGTATTTCCTTTTCGGCTGGTCCTCTCCTCCCCTTTCGCCTGGTCCTCCCTAGGTACTATGTCTTCTAGGATCTTCTTGTCCACTATCATAGCTATTTCTCCCTTAGTAGGGAAGGCCTCACCCACCCTGAGAAAGTATCCACCATGACTAGCAGATAACGGTATCCATACTTGCCTGGCCTTACCTCTGTAAAATCTATCTCCCAATGCTGCCCTGGTCTTCCTCCCCAGTACCTCGTTCCTGCATGTTGTCCTTTCCTGGCCTCATCAGCTGGCATGCTTTGCAGGCTTGGACTATGTCCAACAGTCACCTGTTGCCGAGGAAACCTCAGACGTGCTGTCTGGAGAAGCATTAGAATCTTTTTTCCTAGATGGATGGTCAGGTATAGATGTTCACACAAGTGTTGACCCAAGTTGGCAGGAAGTATCAAGTAGTCATCTGGGTCTCGGTACCATCCATCTTCGCCCTCTCGAAGGTCGGCATTCTCTCGAATCCAGGCAAGATCAGATGAGGAATACTCAGGGACTGGGGGTAAGGTTCCCATACCCGGGGGTGGTAATCCTACTGTCAGTATGGGGGCAGTATAGTCTTTATTAGCTGCTTCCCGAGCTGCCACGTTGGCGGCCCGGTTGCCCCTGTCCTGGGGTCCCTTCCTTTTGATGTCCAGGGACATGCACTATTGACACCACTCGAGGCAGCTGGATGGCCTCCAAGAGTCTGCGGATCTCAGGCAGATTTTTAACTTCTTTCCCTTCAGCTGTCAAAAACCCCGTTCTTTATATTTGGGCCCTGAATGTGCACAGTACCAAATGCATACTGGCTGTCGGTGAAGATGGTAATCCTTTGGCCCTTTCCAGGGCCTGTATCAAGGCAATCAACCACCTTTGTGCAGAGGTATCTGGGGAAGGGCTTCTGCCCATGTTATCTGCCCAGAGTCATCAACTATTGTGGCCCCGGCCCTTCTCTGTCCATCCTTAATAAACTGCTTCCATCTGTAAACCATATCAGCTCACTGTTATTTAAAGGCACATCTGTTAGTCTTTTGTACCGCTGTCACCTCGGCCAGTATCTCACCACAATTGGGGGGTCTTGTTCTGGGTTGGGTAAAAGAGTAGCCAGGTTCAGGAAGCGGGTGTCTGGAAGTGTTGGAGTGTATCTGTGGGGTGTCAGCGCAGGCCTGGTAGTGGGTCAACGGGCGTTAGAATCCACTTCCCAGCAGCTGCCTTAAGACCCCATCGATGGCATGGAGAGTGTGACCAGGAGTCACAGTCCATAAGTCAGTTTATCGGCATCATGGACCAGGAGGGCGTGGTGGCATAATTCGAGGCAAGGTGGCCATTCGCGCCACTGGGTCTAGTCGTTGGGGGTGGCCACTGTCGCCTCCATGGCCCCCACTTCTGTTTAAACCCCTTTCCTCCCCCTTTCCATCTCAACATTGGAGGGTTGCGGTCAGTGAGCAGGGCTGGGGCTTCCACAGGGCTCACCTGAGTTCTTGGCCCTCTCATCGGCTCTCCATTCCCAGCTCTTATTCCTTTGCTCCCTTCTGTGGTTGCTTTTCAGCAACCCCAGGATCCACAACCCAATTCCCACTGTCCCAGACCCCCACTTATCTGGGTTGCCATCTCTTAGTCTCTTTCTCTTCTTCCCTTGCCCTTTTTTATCTTGTCCCTAGGTACCGACCTCCTGCTTAGCATCTGCCTTCGCCGGCCCGGTCCCCATGCCCCGTTGGGAGGTCCCTGTTGCCCTCGCTTCCTCCTTTGCTGCTCTTCCTATTCTGGTGGTGATCACCTGTACTCACGGGGTCTTCACCGACCCTCATTAAATAGTGTGGCTTTTGAACCTTGTGGTAGTCGGTCCAGTCGCTTCCGGGCCTCCTTTTTATCCATTCTGCAGATCTCTTGGCTCATGGGGCCGGGGCCTAAGGCATCTTTCAGTCCGACAGTATCCAACATAATCGGGGACGGCTCTTGTGGTTGGGTTGCTGTGGATGATGTCCCCCCATTTGTTGACTTCCCAAATCTTGGACCGGTCTGTCTCCCCGCTTTTCCCTGGGGAGTATCCTGGGCCCACTTTTGACCCTGCCTCCGGGGCACTGTTGTCCCCTCTGGCCTCTTGGCTCTGGATTTTCTTCCCTCCGGGTGTTGGCCTTCAGTTGCACTGGGGTCTTTGTTTGGCGTCCCCTCCCCTTTTTGCCCCCGGGGGTTCTTTACCATTGTTGCCGTCTTCTGCCTCTTGGTCGCTTAGTTGTCCCTCTTCTGACAGAACTTGTTGGATGTCGGTCCCATATCTTCCTCGTGTGTGGGCTTGCCTGATCACATCTCTCCCCGGTCTCTTTGGTTCCGGGGTGGGTCCCTGTGGCCCCCGCCGTGTTGTTTGTGGTCCACCATATCATTTAGTCCCAGTGGCCCTTGACCGCCTTTGCACTGCCACTTTCTTTGCTGGTTTGGGCTCCTTATCACCTGCCCCTTTCCCCCACTTTATTCCCCGGGTCCGCCCTCCCCTAGCCTCTTCTCTCTGGTGGCCCCTCCCCTTTTGTCCTCCTCTTTTTTCTGGGGCCTTACTCCGTTCCTCTTCTCCTTCCTTTCGCCTGCTCCCCCTCCCCCCATCTTCTTTCGCCTCTTTCCCCTTTCTCCCTCGGTATCTGGGCCCCCTCTTGCCTTTCCTCCCCCTCCCCCCCGGCCTCTTCCCTCGCCCCCACTAGCCGCCGCCCGCCCTCTCTGCTCCCTGTCGGGCCCTTTTCTTCTGACTACTGTCTGACCACGCTGGGGGTCCGGGGTGTCTGTCTCCCCACTGTCTTCGGGCTGCGGGCCCACGCCTGTCTCCGTTATTTTAGCCTTGGTTGGCTTCTGTGCTGCCTGGCTGGCCGGGGTCGGTCCCGCGCCCCTCCTTCGCTGCCCCCGCGGCTGCCCAGGAACCCCTCATCAATTGGTTGGCTGCGTGGGTCTCCCATCTCCCCAGGCACAATTTTCTGGCTTCTGATGACCTTCCTTCCTCGTGTTGCCCTCCACTGTTGCAATCCCCGTGGGTTGGGTGGGGTAGATCTGATCTGGCCCTGGGTTTTCGCGGGGTCTGGTTTCCGTTGTGGTCCTGGTGGAGGGGCCGTTTGTTGTCTTCCCGTCCCCGGCGGCCCCACCTGGCCGCACCTGGACGTGGGGGGGGCCCTGGGTCTCGCCCCCGCCCCCCCCGGGTGGGTGCCTGGCGGTGGGGGGCCTCTGGGTCCCTCCCGGCCGTCGCCCTGGTTCTCCCCGCCCCTGGGGGCCCCTCGTGGGGCCGGCTCCTCCTTTTTCCCTGCGGCCTGGCCTCCGGCGTGTGGGTCTCTGGGGCGGGGGCCCCTCCAGGTCAACAGTTGCGCCGCCCTGCCGTTTCCCCTCTTGCCCCCTCCTTTCTTGGGTTCCCTTCCCGCGGCTGGGCCCTGGGGGGGGCACGGTTGGGTGGGTGAGGTTTGCCGGTTTGCCACCTGGTGGTTGTCCCGTCCGCCGCCTGGGGTTGGTCCGGTGTCCCCGGGTTGGGCTCCCTTCTCTCGCTGCCCAATGGCGCTGGTCTTCTGGTGCCGTTGTGCCGGTGGGCCATCCTGACGGTTCCGCTTGCTTTCTTCCCAGCGGTGTTCTGTGCTCTGCTAATCGTGGTCGTTACAGAGTCAAGGGTGCCTTCTGCCCCTCGTGCCCTGGGCCCCGTGACAGCGACCGGACAGTGCTGCCCCTCCCGTCGTGCACCTCGACCCACATGGCCCCGGCGCCCGCCTAGTCTTCGGGTCCTTCGTCTTCCTGCGGGTTCCGGCCGTTGCCCCCCCCCCCCGGCCGGGGCCCTGATCTTACACTGGACTTACTCCTGTACTTGCCCCCAGCTGCCCCCCCGAGTATGCTACTGGGTCTGGGTCTCACGCTGGGCTTCTCCAGAGCTAGCACCAATGTTCAGAGATCTTACCTCCTAGCAAGTTCTCCCTCCTACGGGGAGAGTTGTTCTGCCCAGTCAAAGGAAGATCCTGGACAAGCCCCCAGATGTTATGCTCTGAGTCCAAGTCTCCGAATAGACTGAGAGAACAGGTCCACCACGGCAATGCAAAGGCAAGAAGGGAGTTTATTTATTGCTAACTCGAGTTAGGGCACTCTGCCACTTCCAACACAGTGGAGTAAGGCAAGAGGGCCCCAACCCCTGAATTAAAGCAGTATTTATAGACTTAGAACAAAGACAGGGAGTTGGCAAGGGCGGATTGGTTGCAAGGGGTTCTTGGCATCTATTAATTGGCTAATTTTTGTGCATGTGGGCTCACTTAAGGGACTTTTCGTGTTATCTGGGCTAGCTCTAACCAGGCTATGGGGAGTATGCTGACTAGCTGAGTCTCAAGGTCGGGGGATGATGATCTCAGCTCCTTCTGGGCAGTGACCCAGCTTTTTCTGTGATTGTAGCTCTGGCTACTTTAGTCCTTGAAGCTTGTCATGGCTTCTGTCAGGTCTCAACACTCTGCCACGTCCTGGGATTCTGGAGAGCCTGCCGCGCTAGTGAGACTCCCAGCCGCTCAGTTGTCGCGTCTCATCTGGCCAGTAGTTCTGCCCCTCAAGTATTCGTTTCTTAGACCGTTTCCCCCGACTCCATGTCAGGGGAGGTGCCTGGGCCAGTCACGTGACATGGTTCTGTGTCCCAAATAAAACCTGCTAGAATTTGGCTTTTGTGGGAGGGGCTTCTTATTCAGTCACCATCCCTGCAAATAGGAGGCTGGGGCCGGGGGGGGGGGGGCGTGGTGGGTAAGGAGAAGCAGAGATGGTGACCTCGAGAGAAATAGAAAATTGAAAATATCATGAGGGAAAAGCGATGACAATGAAGAGGATTGGTGAGGGACTTGCAAAGAGATAGCAACATGAAAGAGCCTTGAAGGTAACGGTGGATAAATGAGAAATTTAGAGAAAAGCAGGATCTCCAGAAAGTTAAAGGTGAGCAACACATGGAGATGGTGGTGTTGAGTGTGAGTCTTTGCGGCCCCTGTATCTCCCAGAGTCTGCTCAAATTCATGTCCAGGGATGCTGTGTCACCATCTGACCCTCTGCCTGCTCCTTCTATAGCTTTCAAGGGAGATGGGCTGTAAATCACGGGTCCTAAAGGGGGTGATAGGGGACAGGCAGTTCACACAGAGAGCCGGAAAAGGAGATATAAGGTTTGGAACCTTGACCTACAGACAATATCATGCTGACAGAGAAAGGGGAGTACTAGTGAACAGAAACAGTGACAGATTTTATTTTCCTGGGATCCAAAATCACTGTAGATGGTGACTGCAACTATGAAATTAAAAGATGCTTGCTCCTTGATAGAAACACTGACCAACCTAGCAGTGTATTAAAAAGCAGAGACATTACTTTGCTGACAAGTCTATAGTCAAAGCTATGGTTTTTCCAGTAGTCATGTGTGCATGTGAGAGCTGGACCATAAAGAAAGCTGAGCGCTGAAGAGTTAATGGTTTTGAACTCTGGTGTCAGAGAAGACTCTCGAGAGTCCCTTAGACTGCAAGGAGACCAAACGGCTCAATCCTGATGGAAATGTGTCCTGAATATTCATTGGAAGGGCTGATGCTCAAGCTGAAGGTTCAATACTTTGGGCTCCTGATGAGAAGAACTGAGTCATTGGAAAAGACTGTTGCTGGATAAGATTGAAGGTGGGGGAGAAGGGGCCGGCATCACCGTGCTGGATGGACATGAGTTTGAGCAAACTCTGGGAGTTGGTGATGGACAGGGAAGCCTGGCATGCTGAAGTCCATGGGATCCCAGAATCCGATTTGACTGAGCAACTCAACTGAGTGACTGATTGGAGGAGCTGAGAAAGAAAGTGAGCTGAAAGGAAGCATTGCACTTGGAGGTGCCAGAGAGTTGGGACGAAAGGAGGGCAGACGTGGAGGAAGAAAGGCAGAAATACAGGGAGATTATGGATTACCAGGGAGGTTGGAGAGAAAACATCTTTATGGGGAACAGATGGCAGAGAGAGGCCAGATGGGAGTCAGGGAAGAAGTAGAGAGGAGGAGAGGCACAGCAGGAGAACTGACGAGAAGACAAAGGGAGACAGAGAAAGAAAGAAGTAAGGAAACAGATAAACCAAATGAAGTGGAAACAAGTAGTGTACAGGTGGTGGTGAGGACTAAATCCAGAAGAGTGATGAATCAATTGAATAAATAATTAAGTCATGTTATATTGATTTTTAGATTTACAATCTAATAAATTTGAATCTTGCTCCTTTAAATTATACAGAGGAGGATGAGAATTGCAGTACTTCTGTTTGTAAGGCTTATGGTTGTTGTAATGATTTGTATTGAAAGATAACATCCATGTGCAGAATCTGTTGAATTGGGGAGTAAGGCAGTGACTCGACTCACAGAGGGGGTCACCCGCTTCCCTTTTCCTGGTGTGGAGTAGAGGTTGTGGGAGAGAAGTGGTTAAAAAATTGACAGTCTGTTACTACATGGTACCTTTTCAGGGCACTTTAAACATGTTCTTAGTGATGGTTTTCCTTTTTGCTTTCTCCTTTGTTTACATTTAATTCTTTTTTAGCTTGGGATAAAGATTAGCTTATTTAAATATCTACTTTGTTGTAAACAACTATTCACATCTGAAAAGATTTGGTGGTCTCCTGAAGTTAGTTCATGTTATTCTTTTGTAAATATGCTGTCTAATCAGTTGGTTTTTATTTTTTCCACTTTGCACCAGAGTTTTTCAATGGAAAAAATTTTAATAATCTGATTTACTTAGGTTTGTTTCACATTTATTTGAAGCCCATTTCCTGTCTTCTCTTTATATTATATGTTGGAAACATTTTTTTTTTGTAACTAGTAAATAGTTGTGAACTATTTTGATGAGTACTTAGTAAAGATGTCAGTGATCTTTTTTCTTGAATCAGGACCAAATTTAACCAGTTAGTATGATGGTCATTTTCCTCTCTTTCATGTGGTGTGGTGACTAGTGAGACTTGAGTTAATCTTATGATGTTTACTCAGGTCCAGAAGCTGAGCAAAAGTGACTCCTGAAATGACTGGCCAAATTGGGTGTGTGAATGTGTGTGGCAGTTTTTCTTGGAGGGAGTTCCCACTTGTTATTAGAATTTGAAATGAATCCCAGTTTTCCACAATGCAAAGGACAGCTGTAGGATGGAGGTGGGAGCATGGGTTCAGAGTCAGAGAGAATCATGAGCTGTCTTCTGTGAATAAAGGTTGATGTGCAGGGAGGCCTCCCACCTCCACTGGCTTCCCCATGTCCTCAGGGCAGCATCTTGACTCCTCAGGTGGCTCCACAGCCCTTTGTCATCCTCAGGTCACTGCCAGGGTCTCCAGCCTCATCCTGGGGGCAGACCCTGTTCTCATGGTCAGTCTGTCCTGGTCACATTTACTTAGTCCTTGATCATAGACACTAGAACCTTCTCTGTCTTGGATCTTAGGTTTTTCTTCTACCTTTGGTCATTAAATTGTGACTGTGGCTCTCTCTTTCTGTTCCTTCAGCTCTAGGCTAGCGAGGTGTCTGCATCTCCTTCTGATATTCGCTGTCAAGTTAGCCATGTTTACTGCCTCTGTATCACCCTTATGAGACATGCCCTTCTCCTTTAATTATTTGGAGTGGCTCTTGTTTTCCTTTCATGGAGAGTGCACTGTGTTCCTGTTCCTCCCAGGATGCTTTCAGCATTTCACTCTCTGGGTGAGGACTAGGACTGTGGGATGGGCACTAGGACTGTGGGCTGGGCACACACTTCTTATTCTAGTTCCACCTACTGCAGCAGGAGTCAAAATAAAGCCTTTCCTGAATTTCTCCTTTGGTCTCTTAACTAATGCAGTTGATTAAAGAGCCCAGGTTCCAGGTCAGTAACATGCACACAAGTGAACACACACATATATAATGACATATTGTGCACTCATAAAATGACGATTTTTGTCACTTGGGACAATTGGATGCATGTAGAAAATATTGTGCTAAGTGAATTAAGACAGACAGGAAAAGACTGATGCTATATGTGCTTCCATTATGTGAAATGTGAAAAAGTGAAAATCACCGTTACTAGTGATTATCTGGGGCTGGGAGGTTGGGAAGATGGGGCGATGTTGGTCAAAAGGTACAGATTTGAGTTGTAAAATGAGTGCATCCTGGGGAGGTATGTGCAGCATGCTGACCACAGATAATCTCGTGTTACTGGAAATTTGACAGGAGAATAAATCGTCAGTGTTGTCACCACACACACCATGGGAATTTGGAGGTGATTGATGTGCTGGTTAGTGGTTTGTGATAAATATTTCAAAGTGTATACCTGTGTCACATGGTCACAACGTGCATGGAATGTATATATAACACCTTCTTGATAGGCTGTTCTATGTCAGTAAAGCTAGTAAAGAAGAAAGTGGGATGTAGGCTGGACTTGAATCCTTGAGTGGTATTCAACCCAGGCTTCACATGAGATCATGAGGCATTTTGCCTGGGCAAGTTTGGTACCTTCCCCCATCAGACACGCTCCTCAGGTTCTCGTGTGGGGCCTGGCCCCAGGAATATGCACAGGCCGCAGATGATTCCAATCTACATTGAGCCCAGGGCTTGTGGCCTCCCCTTCTGAGACTGAGATCAGGCCCTGGGGGAGGGGAGGGGCGCTCTGCTCTGGCCAGTGGGGCCTGGGCCAGGGGCCCCTGTGGGGCCCGGGGGGGTTGGGGGGCCGCCGGGGGGCCCCTTGCTGCTGTGTCCATGAGGCCTCAACAGGAGGGCAGTGTGATTCGAGGAAAAGTGTGGGAAAGTCCTGTGTTGGACTCTGTGTTGGACTCTGTGCGGGAGTTGACTATCCTGAGTCCCTCCTGAGAAATTGGGCACAGAGGACTGTCTGTTCCTCATGGTGAGGGCTTCCCTGTGTGTGTGGTTGGGGCTCAGGAAGGGGGTGTGTTGACTCTAAGCATTAAACACCATGTTTTCCACCTTTCTGATACTCTTTGAAGATTTATGTTACCTGAGGGTGAGGCCCAGAAGAAGAGGAAGATAAAAGAAAACAAGTCAGGCCTGCCTCTTTCTCAGATCAGTTCAATTGCTCAGTCGTGTCTGAATCTTTGCGACCCCATGAATCGCAGCACGCCAGGACTCCTTGTCCATCACCAACTCCTGGATTTCGCTCAGACTCATGTCCATCAAGTCAGTGATGCCATCGAGCCATCTCACGCTCTGTCGTCCCCTTCTCCTCCTGCCCCCCAATCCCTCCCAGCATCAGAGTCTTTTCCAATGAGTCAGCTCTTCACATGAGGTGGCCAAAGGACTGAAGCTTCAGCTTTAGCATCATTCCTTCCAAAGAAATCCCAGGACTGATCTCCTTCAGAATGGACTGGTTGAATCTCCTTGCAGTCCAAGGGACTCTCAGGAGTCTTCTCCAACACCACAGTTCAAATGCATCAATTCTTCGGTACTCAGCCTACTTCACAGCCCAACTCTCACATCCATACATGACCACAGGAAAAACCATGGCCTTGACTAGACGGACCTTAGTCGGCAAAATAATGTCTCTGCTTTTCAATATATTATCTAGGTTGGTTATAACTTTTCTTCCATTCAGTAAGCGTCTTTTAATTTCATGAATGCACTCACCATCTGCAGTGATTTGGGAGCCGCAAAAAATAAAGTCTGGCACTGTTTCCACTGTTTCCCCTTCTGTTTCCCATGAAGTGATGGGACCGGATGCCATGATCTTCGTTTTCTGAATGTTGAGCTTTAAGCCAACTTTTTCACTGTCCTCTTTCACTTTCATCAAGAGGTTTTTTAGTTCCTCTTCACTTTCTGCCATATGGGTGGTGTCATCTGCATATCTGAGGTTACTGATATTTCTCCAATCTTGATTCCAGCTTGTGTTCCTTCCAGTTCAGCATTTCTCATGATGTACTCTTCATATAAGTTAAATAAGCAGGGTGACAATATACAGCCTTGATGTACTCCTTTTCCTATTTGGAACCAGTCTGTTGTTCCATGTCCAGTTCTAACTATTGCTTCCTGACCTGCATACTGATTTCTCAAGAGGCAGGTCAGGTGGTATTTTATTCCCATCTCTTTCAGAATTTTCCACAGTTTCTTGTGATCCACACAGTCAAAGGCTTTGGCATAGTCAATAAAGCAGAAGTAGATGTTTTCTGTAATTCTCTTGCTTTTTCCATGATCCAGCAGATGTTGGCAATTTGATCTCTGGTTCCTCTACCTTTTCTAAAATCAGCTTGAACATTAGGAATTTCACAGTTCACGTATTGCTGAAGCCTAGCTTGGAGAATTTTGAGCATTTCTTTACTAGCATGTGAGATGAATGCAATTGTGCGGTAGTTGGAGCATTCTTTGGCATTGCCTCTCTTTGGGATTGGAATGAAAACAATTTTTCCAGTTCTGCAGCCACTGCTGAGTTTTCCAAATTTGCTGGCATACTGAGTGCAGCATTTTCACAGCATCATCTTTCAGGATTTGAAACAGCTCCACTGGAATTCCATCACCTCCACTAGCTTTGTTTGTAGTGATGCTTTCTAAGGCCCACTTGACTTCACATTCCAAGATGTCTGGCTCTAGATTAGTGATCAAACCATCATGATTATCTGAGTAAGGAAGATCTTTTTGTACAGTTCTTCCATGTATTCTTGCCACCTCTTCTTAATATCTTCTGCTTCTATTAGGTCCAGACCATTTCTGTCCTTTATCGAGCCCATCTTTGCATGAAATGTTCCCTTGATATCTTTAATTTTCTTGATGAGATCTCTAGTCTTTGCCATTCTGTTCTTTTCCTCTATTTCTTTGCATTGGTTGCTGAAGAAGGCTTTCTTATCTCTTCTTGCTATTCTCTGGAACTCTGCATTCAGGTGCTTATATCTTTCCTTTTCTTCTTTACTTTTCACCTCTCTTCTTTTCACAGCTATTTGTAAGGCTTCCCCAGACAGCCATTTTGCTTTTCTGCATTTCTTTTCCATGGGGATGATCTTGATCCCTGTCTCCTGTACAATGTCACGAACCTCATTCCATAGTTCATCAGGCACTCTATCTATCAGATCTAGGCCCTTAAATCCATTTCTCACTTCCACTGTATAATCATAAGGGATTTGATTTAGGTCATACCTGAATGGTCTTGCAGTTTTCCCTACTTTCTTCAGTTTAAGTCTGAATTTGGTAATAAGGGGTTCATGATCTGAGCCACAGTCAGCTCCTGGTCTTGTTTTTGTTGACTGTATAGTAAACATGATCAAAGAACTTGGGAGAAGAATGCACGACCTAAGAAATGAGAAGTTTTTAACAAAGACTTAGAAAAGATAACAACTAGCCAAACAGAACTGTGGAATATAGTAAATGAAATGAAGGGAAAAAAAAAAAAAACAGAAAACTAAAATGAATCAGAACACGCTAAATGATGCAGAAAACACATCAGTGAGCGACAAGAAAGAGCACTGAAAATTATCACTCTTGAACAGAATAAAAAAGAAGAAAAGGAGGACATTTTAAGAGACGTCTGGGACAACAAGCCACTAATATTTGCCCTGCAGGAGTCCCAGAATAAGACAGGAAAGATATAAAACAGCTGAAACCACTCTAACCTGGGAAAGTAAACAGTCATCCAAGTCTAAGAAACACCAAGAGCCCATATATAAATAAAAGCTTCATAGTAAGGACAAGCCAAAAATCTGTAATAGATACACAATCAAAATGCACATGAAAATATCCTCAACATCCTGAGACTATCCACTGTATCAGGCTCCTTGGTGCACCCATTTACCAGGTTGAATTCTGCCCAATGCATCAATCATTGAATAAAGCTAATTAGGGACTTCCCCAATGGTTCAGTGGTTAACAATCCACCTGTCAGTGCAGAGGATACAGTTTCCATCCTTGGTCTGGGAAGATCCCACATGCCACAGGGCAATTAACAGCTACTGTGCTGCAGCTACTGAGTCCGTGCTTTAGAGCCTGCAAACTGCAACTACTGAGCCCTTGCACCTAGAGGCTGTTTTCCCCAACAAGAAAAGCCAACGCACCCAGCAACTAGAGAAAGCTTGCATGCAGCAACGAAGACCCACCACAGCCAAAAATAAAATATGAAAGGAAAGGAAAAAGCAAATTAGCCCTTCAACTTTATTTGATGCAATTTTTGTACATTAATGGAAGTTGGTCTAAAATGCACTGCTGTGCTATTTGGATTATAGTCATATGAATGCTCTGGTATAGAGTGTAGAGAGAGTAACTTTAGTTACAAATTATGACTATGTAACCCCCAATTTTATGTTGTTTGATTCCATAGTGACAAGAAATTGTTCTAGATTTATTAAAACCTGAGAGCCTAATGCTGCCTTTTTCCTGCTGTTATAAAGTACTGAAGTGAGACAAAACTGTTTTGATGGAATAAACACAATTCATCCAGGGCTTTGACACAAGTGTTTCTATTTTATTCATGGAAACAGGAAACCTTGATACATTCAGAATGTAGTTCTTTGAATACAACAGTAGCAAATGGTAATGACAGCTATTAAATGTGATTCATACACATACACATATTACCCTGTTTCTGATCAACTTTGATGCTCAAAATAATTGCTCTGTGTCAGTGGACGTTCAACTTTAATGGATCCAATATATTATTTTCTTCTTTTGTGTGCCATTTCTCAAGGACTCTTTATTCCTTATCACTTCCTGGAAAACAGGAACTAGCAGAGCGGCATGCAGTTCTCAGGACTGAGGTCATGAAAAAGGGCATCTGCTTGGATTCCTTTCAGTGACTCCCTTCAGTGACCTTTTACCTTTAAAGGTAATCCTATTCAGTTACGCCCCTCTTACTAAGGATATGGAATGCAGGCGGCACATGCGGCAGCAGTGGTGGCTGGTGCACTGAGTGCAGGCGCCACTGCCAGCGGCCGGCGCACTGAGTGGAGGCGGCAGAGAGTGGTGGCAGGCACACTGAGTGCAGCCGAGAGCTACCCCACGTCTGAGGTCGGACAGCAGCCAAGAGTGCCAGGGTGCAATGGTGAAGGAACGGCTGAGAGGAGCTACCCCACGTCCGAGGTCAGGGTGATGGCCGGGAGGAGATACCCCGTGCCCAAGACCAGGGACGGCAGCTGGCAGGAGCCACCCCGAGTCCGAGGACAGGGTCGACCCCTGAGGCCAGGGTGGTGACCTGGAGGAGCAACCCCATGCCCAAGGCCAGGGATGGCGGCCAGGAGGAACAACCCCACGTCCAAGGAGTGGTGGCTGCCAGACGAAGGAGGTCCTAGAGGAGCCATCCCACGCTGAAGGTCAGGAAGTGCTCCTTACCCTCATCCAAGGTAAGGAGCAGTGGCTGCGCTTTGCTGGAGCAGCCGTGAAGAGATACCCCATGCCCAAGGTAAGAGAAACCCAAATAAGATGGTAGGTATTGGAAGAGGGCATCAGAGGGCAGACACACTGAAACCACTCTCACAGAAAACTAGTCAATCTAATCACACTAGGAACACAGCCTTGTCTAACTCAATGAAACTAAGCCATGCCTGCGGGGCAACCCAAGATGGGCGGGTCATGGTGGAGAGGTCTGACAGAATGTGGTCCACTGGAGAAGGGAATGGCAAACCATTTCAGTATTCTTGCTTTGAGAAGCCCATGAACAGTATGAAAAGGCAAAATGATACGATACTGAAAGAGGTACCCCCAGGTCACTAGGTGCCCAATTCACTACTGGATATCATTGGAGAAATAACTCCAGAAAGAATGAAGGGATGGAGCCAAGGAAAAAAACAATACCCAGCTGTGGCTGTGACTGGTGATAGAAGCAAGATCTGATGCTGTAAAGAGCAATATTGCATAGGAACCTGGAATGTCAGTTCTGTGAATCAAGGCAAGTTAGAAGTGGTCTAACAGGAGATGGCAAGAGTGAACGTTGACATTCTAGGAACTGGCGAACTAAAATGGACTGGAATGGGTGAATTTAACTCAGATGACCATTATATCTACTACTGCGGGCAGGAATCTCTCAGAAGAAATGGAGTAGCCATCATGGTCAACAAAAGAGTCCAAAATGCAGTACCTGGATGCAATCTCAAAGATGACAGAATGATCTCTGTTCATCTCTAAGGCAAACTATTCAATATCACAGTTATCCAAGTCTATGCCCCAACCAGTAATGCTGAAGAAACTGAAGTTGAACGGTTCTATGAAGACCTACAAGACCTTTTAGAACTAACACCCAAAAAAGATGTCCTTATCATTATAGGGGACTGGAATGCTAAAGTAGGAAGTCAAGAAACACCTGGAGTAACAGGCAAATTTGGCCTTGTAATGTGGAATGAAGCAGGGCAAAGACTAATAGAGGTTTGCCAAGAAAATGCACTGGTCATAGCAAACACCCTCTTCCAACAACACAAGAGAAGGCTCTACACATGGACATCACCAGATGGTCAACACCAAAATCAGATTGATTATATTCTATGCAGCCAAAGATGGAGAAGCTTTATACAGTCAACAAAAACAAGACCAGGAGCTGACTGTGGCTCAGATCATGAACTCCTTATTACCAAATTCAGACTTAAATTGAAGAAAGCAGGGAAAACCGCTAGACCATTCAGATATGACCTAAATAAAATCCCGTATGATTATTCAGTGGAAGTGAGAAATAGATTTAAGGGCCTAGATCTGATAGAGTGCCTGATGAACTATGGACGGAGGTTCGTGACATTGTACAGGAGACAGGGATCAAGACCATCCCCATGGAAAAGAAATGCAGAAAAGCAAAATGGCTGTCTGAGGAAGCCTTACAAATAGCTGTGAAAAGAAGAGAGGTGAAAATCAAAGGAGAAAAGGGAAGATATAAGCATCTGAATGCAGAGTTCCAAAGAATATCAGGAAGACTTAAGAAAGCCTTCGTCAGCGATCAATGCAAAGAAATAGAGGAAAACAACAGAATGGGAAAGACTAGAGATCTCTTCAAGAACATTAGAGATACCAAGGGAACATTTCATGCAAAGATGGGCTCGATCAAGGACAGAAATGGTCTGGACCTAACAGAAGCAGAAGATATTAAGAAGAGGTGGCAAGAATACACAGAAGAACTCTACAAAAAGGATCTTCATGACACGGATAATCACCATGGTGTGATCACTCATCTAGAGACATCTTGGAATGTGAAGTCAAGTGGACCTTAGAAAGCATCACTACGAACAAAGCTAATGGATGTGATGGGAGTCCAGTAGAGCTATTTCAAATCCTGAAAGATGATGCTGTGAAAGTGCTGTGCTCAATATGCCAGAAAATTTGTAAAACTCAGCAGTGGCCACAGGACTAGAAAAGGTCAGTTTTCATTCCAATCCCCAAAAAAAGGCAATGCCAAAGAATGCTCAATCTACCGCACAGTTGCACTCATCTCACATGCTAGTAAAGCAATGCTCAAAATTCTCCAAGCCAGGCTTTAGCAATAGGTGTACCGTGAAATTCCTGATGTTCAAGCTGGTTTTAGAAAAGGCAGAGGAACCAGAGATCACACTGCCAACATCTGCTGGATTATGGAAAAGGTAGAGAGTTCCAGAAAAACATCTATTTCTTCTTTATTGACTATGCCAAAGCCTTTGACTGTGTGGATCACAAGAAACTGTGGAAACTTCTGTAAGAGCTGGGAATACCAGCCTACCTGACCTGCCTCTTGAGACATCTGTATGCAGGTCAGGAAGCAACAGTTAGAATGGGACATGGAGCAACAGACTGGTTCCAAATAGGAAAAGGAGTACGTCAAGGCTGTATATTGTCACCCTGCTTATTTAACTTATATGCAGAGTACATCATGAGTAGCCCCTTACAAAAGAAAAATTTGAAGCTCCTAAGGAACTTTAGATTCACAATTTAAACTAAAACATATTGAGAATCTTGTTCCCCTTGGAATTCTCCCACTTTCATAATAAAAGGAAATCTGGCAAATGCCATCTTTTAACAGATCTTCGGACAGATAATACATCTAGGAAACCTATGGGTGCATTGCAACCAGGAATTCTATCACCTATCACTATTCCTCAATACTGGCATATTATTATTATAGATTTACAGGATTTGTTTTTACTGTACCTTTACACCCTCTGGACCAAGAGAGATTTGCTTTCTTTCTTCCTTATCATAATCATATCAGGCCTCATTAATGATATCAGTGGACTCTGTTGCCTCATTTCAGTTCAGTTCAGTTCAGTCACTCAGTCGTGTCCGACTCTTTGTGACCCCATGAATCGCAGCATGGCAGGCCTCCCTGTTCATCACCATCTCTCGGAGTTCACTCAGAGTCACATCCATCGAGTCCGTGATGCCATCCAGCCATCTCATCCTCTGTCGTCCCCTTCTCCTCCTGCCCCCAATCCCTCCCAGCATCAGAGTCTTTTCCAATGACTCAACTCTTCGCATGAGGTGGCCAAAGTACTGAAGTTTCAGCTTTAGCATCATTCCTTCTGAAGAAATCCCAGGGTTGATATCCTTCAGAATGGACTGGCTGGATCTCCTTGCAGTCCAAGGGACTCTCAAGAGTCTTCTCCAACATCACAGTTCAAAAGCATCAATTCTTCAGTGCTCAGCCTTCTTCACAGTCCAATTCTCACATCCATACATAACCACAGGAAAGACCATGGCCTTGATTAGATGGACCTTAGGCGGCAAAGTAATGTCTCTACTTTTGAATATGCTAACTAGGTTGGTTATAACTTTTCTTCCAAGGACAAAGTGTCTTTAAATTTCATGGCTGCAGTCATCATCTGCTGTGATTTTGGAGCCCAGAAAAATAAAGTCTGACACTGTTTCCACTGTTTCCCCATCTATTTCCCATGAAGTGGTGGGACCGGATGCCATGATCTTCGTTTTCTGAATGTTGAGCTTTAAGCCAACTTTTCTCTTCTCCTCTTTCACCTTCATCAAGAGGCCCTTTAGCTCCTCTTCACTTTCTGCCATAAGGGTGGTGTCATCTGCATATCTGAGGTTATTGATATTTCTCCTGGTAATCTTGATTCCAGCTTGTGTTTCTTCCAGCCCAGCGTTTCTCATGATGTACTCTGCATATAAGTTAAATCACCAGGGTGACAATATACAGCCTTGACGCACTCCTTTCCTATTTGGAACCAGTCTGTTGTTCCATGTCCAGTTCTAACTGTTGCTTCCTGACCTGCATACCGATTTCTCAAGAGGCAGGTCACGTGGTCTGGTATTCCCAGCTCTTTCAGAATTTTCCAAAGTTTCTTGTGATCCACACAGTCAAAGGCTTTGGCATAGTCAATAAAGCAGAAATAGATGTTTTTCTGGAACTCTCTTGCTTTTTCCATGATCCAGCAGATGTTGGCAGGGTTGCTTCTAGGCATGATGAATTCTCCCAACATGTGTCAATATTATGTAGCCAAAGCCCTTGAACCTGAGAGAAAACAATTAACTTTTCTTGTTATTTATCATAAGGATGATACATTGTTTTCAGCTTCATCTATTTTAGAAAGTCCACAGATGTTTGACATAACTCAACAATTCTTAAAAGCTTCTGAATTAATCGTTGCCCCTGAAAAGATTCAAACATCTACACCATACTATTACTTAAGATTTGTTGTTAATAGACAATATATTACTCCCTAACTAACACAGATTTGTGTTAATAAATTATCAACCTTGAATGATTTTCAAAAACTTTCAGGTGATATAAATTGGATTAGACCCTCTTTAGACATTACAAATTATCAAGTGACTAATTTATTGAACACTTTAAAAAGAGATCCCAATTTAAATAGCCCTCATTCTCTTTCACAAGAGGCATGAGAAAAACTCTGTTTAATACAAAATAAATTGCAAAAACAAATTCTTAACTTGTATTAGACTTGATTTACCTCTAGAATTATTTATACTCCCCTCTGTCCATTTTCCCACAGGACTTTCTACCTAACAAAAATACCCAATAGAATGGATTTATACCGATTTTAGAGGGACAAGGTCACTTACAGTTTATCTTGATTTGATCACTCTAATTATTATCAATGGAATAATTAGAGTTAAGACTCTAATTGGCTCCAATCCTCATAAAACTGTAGAACCTGTTAATAAATCTCAATTTGAGAACGCACTACAAACTTCTACCAATTTCCCAATAGCTTTTCTGAAATATTTTGGAGAAATTTCACTTCATTATCCTTCTAACAAACTCTAGAATTTCTTCAAAAATACTGAATTTATTCTCTCTCACATTGTCACATCACAACCTATACCTCAAATTGATGTTTTCTATATCAGTTCAGTTCGGTTCAGTCACTCAGTCATGTCCGACTCTGCGACCCCATGAATCACAGCATGCCAGGCCTCCCTGTCCATCACCAACTCCCGAATTTCACTCAGACTCACGTCCATCGAATGAGTGATGCCATCCAGCCATCTCATCCTCTGTTGTCCCCTTCTCCTCCTGCCCCCAATCCCTCCCAGCATCAGAGTCTTTTCCAATGAGTCAACTCTTCGCATGAGGTGGCCAAAGTACTGAAGTTTCAGCTTTATCATCATTCCCTCCAAAGAAATCCCAGGGCTGATCTCCTTCAGAATGGACTGGTTGGATCTCCTTGCAGTCCAAGGGACTCTTAAGAGTCTTCTCCAACACCACAGTTGGGACTAAAAACGCAAAGCCTCATTTTGGTCTCTCAAAGAATATAAAGTCTTTTATACTAAATTTCACTCTGCTCAAGAAAACGAATTAGATGCTCTCATTCAGGTTATTCACCTACATTCTTATCCTAATATAGTTTCTGACTCATATTCAGTTTTTGTATTAAGAAATATAGAAACTTTTGTCACAAAGAGTCAGACACGACTGAGCAACTGAACTGAACTGAACTGATTGACCACAAATTCTAATCAATCTACTATGCAGCAACTTTTCCTTCAACTACAATCTATTAAGGACCACACTTCCCCCATTTATATTACCCATATTCAAACTTATTCTTATCTTCCTGGCCCTATGGCTCATGGCAATGAACAAGCTGATAAACTTGTCTCTTTTGCTATTCTTGAAGAGCATCATACTCTATTACAAAATAATGCTGGCTCATTACATCAAATTTGGAAAATTCTATACCAACATGCTAAGGAAATCAGTTAATAATTGCTCTACTTGTAAGGCCGCTACATCTTCGACCCATTGCACAAAGTATCAATCCCTGAGGATTACAACCCAATGAACTATGGCAAATGGATGTAACTCATTGCCCTGAACTTTCTCCATCTTCCTTCTTACATATCTCAATCAATACATATTCTTTTATATGGGCCACACCTTCCCATGGTGAAACTGCACAACATGTTATAACCCACCTATTAACTTTCTTTACAATAATGAGAACATGTAGTTCTATAAAAACAGACAATGGCCTTACCTATATTTCAAGGCAATTCAAACAATTTTTATAATAATTTTCGATTAAACATATTACAGGTATTCCTTACAATCTACAAGCACAGGGCATAGTTGAACAAACACATCACACACTGAAAGTACTGATAAAAATATTAGAAAAGGTAGAATACACAAGAACACTTCTATGTTCCTTATCTGTTATGGTCTTTACAGACCGGGACCTGGGGACTGGAGTTGACAAGAAGGCAAAGAAAAGAAAGACGCAGGGCACCCAGGTCTCGAATGAAACAAGGGTACTTTATTTGCAGAAATGCATGCTTATATATCTTCAATAAAATTATTACTCAGCCATTAAGAATGAAATTCCATCAGTTGCAACAAAATGGATAGTCCTGTAAGTAAAAGGTAACTGAAGGAAATCCAAGCAGGTGTTCTTTCCCATGATCTCAGTCCTGAAAGCTGCTTGCAGCTCTGCTCTTTCTGTTTTCCAGGAACTGATAAGAAACAGAGTCTTTGAGAAATGGCACACAAAAGAAGAAAATGCAACATATTGGATCCCTTAAAGTTGAATGGACTCTGACAATTCCCAGTTTTTTATTTTTTCATAATTGAGGGTCACTGTAGATACTTTTGTCAAAAAGGCCCTGAGCAATTGAATTTGTTTAGTTTGAACAATCCTTTCGTTGAAAGGCATCGGTATACTATAAATATAATTACCAGGATAAATATCAGCATTATAGCTCCAGATTCAATACTATGTGTAATGCTGTGAATCCACCCTCGAGGGTCTAGCCCAGATAATTGATCAGCTAGCTGTTCATCTAAGGTTTCCAAATTGTTGGAAGAGGGTAGACTCTTAGAGAAGGTTTCAGAGGTTTCCTTTTTAATAATTGTACATTTAAGGAAGCATTATCATGTATGTCTTGGAAATGAAATTTTATTTGTTCCCAGTAATAGGCAGTATAGTTGTCCGAACAGGGGTAATACAAAATTGAGTCGAATTCCAGTCACATTCTAGTGTAACTTGTTTTTGTAAATCTATTAATTGGTCTTCGACCCATTGGATAGCTGTTTTTATTTCTTGTATTTCATCTTGAACTTCCTCATTTATCTGAGCCTGAGTGGTCCACATAGTATGAGCATCTTGGGTCCAATTTTGAATAAAGTTGTGTCTTTGAATTGAGGTTTGTAAAGCAATGCCTGCAACAGTGGCAGTGGTGCAGTGGCTATTAATCCCAGATGCCAAGAATTAACCATCCAGTGAATCATTTAGATCATCAAAGCAATTTGGTAAGTAGCCAGGAGGCAAGTCCTGCCATGGGACCCTCTTCTCAGGGTTGTTGGAGATTTACTGGCAACCATAGATTACATCATGATTTAAGAATCAAAAGGGATTCGTTTTTCAAATAAACAGGAATTAATCTATACAAGTCACAGAACGTAAAGTCTTATTAAACTGCAAGTTCTCTATAGCTATAACAAAAGGAAGGGGACCACAAGCTTGTATGCAATATGAATGATTATAACAAAAGGAATAGTTACTATGACTACGGCTGGTCCCCATGAAATATCCAGTCCAAGTTCCAAGTTCTTCCATGATCATGGCAAGTTTCCAGATATCACATTGTTGAGGCCCAATCCATTTATTGAAGACGATTCGAGGGGGAGGAGGTGCCATTCCACCGTCAAGCCAGCCAAGAAGTCCTTTGTCATGGTAATGTTCCATCATAGTATCAGCAAACCTTCTATGCTACTTGAGTAGCATAATCACATACAGTGCTGTTAATATCATCTGAGCAGTTAGACAACCACATACCAAGGGGTCCCCAATCAACAATGGTGTAATTGGCCACAAACATTGATTTCCCTGATTTAGCTTGACATCTGTCCCAATGAACAGGAGTATATTTAAAGTTTTTGTATGTAAACCCTTTGCGTAATGATTTTTGTCATTTTCCTAGTTTCAGTAGTGTTGGCATGGTTCTCATAGAAAGAAAGGGCAGTAAACAGTCCAAGCAATGTCTGAAAGTTCTTTTTGGAGACAGAATGAAAGCCCATGTTTGTTGGCTAACATTAATGCAAATTCTGGACCCATGCTTAGAGGAAGGACTTCATACCCTAGAGAAATATTAATTAGTCTCCCTTCTTCCTCAGGATGAAAGAGTCCCTACAAGCTCCAAGGAGTAGGCAAATGTACTGAGGCATTGGTGGGTACAATCCATCCTTTATCTGTCAATTCTACAACCCACAGTAAAGGGAGGTTGGGTGTACAGGCTTAGTAAGGATGATTAATTAATTCAGCTTGAGCAAAGGAAGGAAAAGCAAGCAAAGCAAGCATAGACACAAAAATATTTTCTGGATTCTGAGGCATTCCCTGTTGAGAAACCATATTTTCATCTTGATTAGTAAGGGTTTTTATTTGTCCCAAAGTAGGGGGATCATGGAGGAAGAGCAACCACACATCCAAGGAGCGGTGGCTGCGTGGGCACCAGAGGGCCTAGAGGAGCTATTCCACTTTCAAGGTCGGGAGGGACGGTGGTGAGGAGATACCCCTCATCCAAGGTAAGGAGCAGTGGCTGGGCTTTGCTCGAACAGCCATGAAGAGATACCCCACGTCCAAGGCAAGAGAAACCCAAGTAAGACGGTAGGTGTTGCAAGAAAGCAGACACACTGAAACCATAATCACAGAAAACTAGTCAATCTAATCACACCAGGACCACAGCTTTGTCTAACTCAATGAAACTAAGCCATGCCTGGTGGGGCAACCTAAGACAGGCAGGCATGATGGAGAGGTCTGACAGAATGTGGTCCACTGGAGAAGGGAATGGCAAACAACTTCACTGTTCTTGCCTTGAGAACCTCATGAACAGTATGAAAAGGCAAAAGGATAGGATACTGAAAGAGGAACTCCCCAGGTCAGTAGGTTTCCCAATATACTACAAAAGATCAGTGGAGAAATAACTCCAGAAAGAATGAAGGGATGGAGCCAAAGCAAAAACAATACCCAGTTGTGGAAGTGACCATTGACAGAATCAAGGTTCAATGCTGTAAAGAGCAATGTTGCATAGGAACCTGGACTGTCAGGTCCATGAATCAAGGCAAGTTGGAAGTGGTCAAACAAGAGATGGCCAGAGTGAACGACAACATTCTAGGAATCAGTGAACTAAAATAGACTGGAAGGGGTGAATTTAACTCAGATGACCATTATATCTACTACTGCGGACAGGCATCTCTCAGAAGAAATGGATTAGCCATCACGGTCAACAAAAGAGTCCAAAATGCAGTACCTGGATGCAGTCTCAAAGATGACAGAATGATCTCTGTTCATTTCCAAGGCAAACCATTCAATATCACAGTAATCCAAGTCTATGCCCCAACGAGTAACACTGAAGAAGCTGAAGTTGAACAGTTCTATGAAGACCTACAAGACCTTTTAGAACTAACACCCAAAAAAGATGTCCTTTTCATTATAGGGGACTGGAATGCTAAAGTAGGAAGTCAAGAAACACCTGGAGTAACAGGCAAATTTAGCCTTGGAATGTGGAATGAAGCAGGGCAAAGACTAATAGAGTTTTGCCAAGAAAATGCACTGGTCATAGCAAACACCCTCTTCCAACAACAAGATAAGACTCTACACATGGACATCACCAGATGGTCAACACTGAAATCAGATTGATTATATTCTTTGCAGCCAAAGATGGAGAACTTCTATACAGTCCACAAAAACAAGACCAGGAGCTGACTGTGACTCAGATCATGAACTCCTTATTGCCAAATTCAGACTTAAATTCGAGAACGTGGGGGAAACCATTAGACCATTCAGGTATGACCTAAATCAAATCCCTTATGATTATACAGTGGAAGTGAGAAATAGATTTAAGGGCCTAGATCTGATAGATAGAGTGCCTGATGTACTATGGAATGAGGTTTGTGACATTGTACAGGAGACAGGGATCAAGACCATCCCCGTGGAAAAGAAATGCAAAAAAGCCAAATGGCTCTCTGAGGAGGCCTCACAAATAGCTGTGAAAAGAAGAGAAGTGAAATGCAAAGGAAAAAAGGAAAGATATAACATTTGAATGCAGAATTTGAAAGAATAGTAAGAAGAGATAAGAAAGCCTTCTTCAGCGATCAGTGCAAAGAAATAGAGGGAAACAACAGAATGGGAAATATTAGAGATCTCTTCAAGAACATTAGAGGTACCAAGAGAACATTTCATGCAAAGATGGGCTTGATAAAGGACAGAAACCGTCTGGACCTAACAGAAGCAGAAGATATTAAGAAGAGGTGGCAAAAATACACAAAACTATACAGAAAAGATCTTAACAACCAAGATAATTACGATGGTGTGATCACTCAAGTAGAGCAAGACATCCTGGAATGTGAAGTCAAGTGGGCCTTAGAAAGCATCACCATGAACAAAGCTAGTGGAGGTGATGGAATTCCAGTTGAGCTATTTCAAATCCTGAAAGATGATGCTGTGAAAATGCTGCACTCAATATGCCAACAAACTTGGAAAACTCAGCAGTGGCCACAGGACTGGAAAAGGTCAGTTTTCATTCCAAACTCAAAGAAAGGCAATGCCAAAGAATGCTCCAACTACCGCACAATTGCACTCATCTCACATGCTAGTAAAGTAATGCTCAAAATTCTCCAAGCCACGCCTGAGCAGTATGTGAACCATGAACTTCCTGATGTTCAAGCTGGTTTTAGAAAAGGCAGAGAAACCAGAGATCAAATTGCCAACATGCACTGGATCATGGAAAAAGCAAGAGAGTTCCAGAAAAACATCTATTTCTGCTTTATTGACTATTCCAAAGCCTTTGACTGTGTGGATCACAATAAACTGTGGAAAATTCTGAAAGAGATGGGAATACCAGACCACCTAACCTGCCTCTTGAGAAATCTGTATGCAGGTCAGGAAGCAACATTAGAACAAGACATGGAACAACAGACTGGTTCCAAATAGGAAAAAGGAGTATGTCAAGGCTGGATATTGTCACCCTGCTTATTTAACTTCTATGCAGAGTACATCATCAGAAACGCTGGACTGGAAGAAGCACAAGCTGGAATCAAGATTGCCGGGAGAAATATCAATAACCTCTGATATTCAGATGACACCACCCATATGGCAGAAAGTGAAGAGGAACTAAAAAGCCTCTTGAAAATGAAAGAGGAGAGTGAAAAAGTTGGCTTAAAGCTCAACATTCAGAAACAAAGATCATGGCATCCAGTCCAATCACTTTATGGGAAACAGATGGGAACATATTGGAAACAGTGTCAGACTTTATTTTGGGGGGCTCCAAAATCACTGCAGATGGTGATTGCAGCCATGAAATTAAAAGACGCTTACTCCTTGGAAGAAAAGTTATGACCAACTTGGATAGCATATCGAAAAGCAGAGATTACAATGCCAACAAAAGTCTGTCTAGTCAAGGCTATGGTTTTTCCTGTGGTCATGTATGGATGTGAGAGTTGGACTGTGTAGAAAGCTGTGTGCCGAAGAATTGATGCTTTTGAACTGTGGTGTTGGAGAAGACTCTTGAGAGTCCCTTGGACTGCAAGGAGATCCAGCCAGTCCATTCTGAAGGAGATCAGCCCTGGGATTTCTTTGGAGGGAATGATGCTGAAGCTGAAACTCCAGTACTTTGGCCACCTCATGCGAAGAGTTGACTCATTCGAAAAACTCTGATTCTGGGAGGGATTCGGGGCAGGAGGAGAAGGGTCGACAGAGGATGAGATGGCTTGAAGGCATCACTGACTCAATGGATGCGAGTCTGAGTGAACTCCAGGAGTTGGTGATGGACAAGGAGGCCTGGCGTGCTGCAAGTCATGGGGTCACAAAGAATCGGAGACGAATGAGCGACTGAACTGAACTGAACTGAGGGAGATAATGAGGTTAATCACATCGAGGGCAGTGCTTCTTGAAGGTTTTAAATCTGCCATGGCCTATATTGGAATACTTTGATCCCGGAGTTTGGTCTTTTCATTTTTAATTTGAACACCGGAGGCTCTTCTGGCGCGGATCTCCGAAGAGGAAGCCAATTGAATTCGTTGGGTCCATCTGGAGACATACAATACCCCTTTCCCTGTAAGATTAATTTCCCAGATTTCCATTGCTTAGTTAGCCCGTCTTGATACCAAATGGGCAGAGGGAGTGAGGTATCCTTTAATTCTTCAAAATGTTTTCTTGCTTGTGGTATCTCCTTGTGGTAAGTTTAAGAAATTTAAAAGAAATGAAGCTATATTAACAATAGTTATAGGATTAGAAGGTATATAGTGTTGAGATCTACTAAACTCTGCTCTGGATAAGGAAGATAAAAAAGTTCCTGTGTATTCCCCCTTTTTAATTTTTTTTTTGTAGTTTCAGTGTTCAGTCTGCTCATTCAACTATGCCTTGTGCTTGTGGATTGTAAGGAATGCCTGAAATATATTTAATAGAAAATGATTGTAAAAATTGTTTGTATTGCCTAGAAGTATAGGCTGGGCTATTGTCTGTTTCTATAGAGTTGGGAGTTCCCATTATTGCAGAAAAAGCTAATGGTTGGGTTATAACGTGCTGTGTAGCCTCACCCGAAGAGGTGTGGCCCATATAAAAGAAGAATTTGTGTTGATATAGACATCTAGGAAAGAAGATGGAGAAATTTCAGGGCAATGAGTTACACCCGTTTGCCATAATTCATTGGGTTGTAATCCTCGAGGATTAACATCCTGTACAGTCAGTCGAAGATGTAAGGGTCTACAAGTCGAGCAATTATTAATGATTTCTTTAGCATGGTGGTATGGAATTTTGTGGGACTTCCCTGGTGGTTAAGACAGTAAAGTGTCTTGTTTACAATGCAGGAGAGCCAGGTTCGATCCCTGGGTTGGGAAGATCCCCTGGAGAAGGAAATGGCAATCCACTCCAGGACTATTGCCTGGAAAATCCCATGGACAGAGGAGCATGGTAGGCTACAGTCCATGGGGTTGCAACAAGATGGACACGACTGAGTGACTTCCCGACACGATGGAATTTTGTAAATTTGGTGTAAGAAGCCAGCATTATTGTGCAATAGAGTATCTTGTTCCTCAGAAGTAGCAAAAGCAACAAGATTATCAGCTTGTTCATTACCATGAGTCATAGGGCCAGGAAGGCAGGAATGTGTTTGAATATGGGTAAAGCTCAACATTCAGAAAACGAAGATCATGACATCCAGTCCCATCACTTCATGGGAAATAGATGGAGAAACAGTGGAAAAGTGTTAGACTTTATTTTGGGGGCTCCAAAATCACTGCAGATGGTGACTGCAGACATGAAATTAAAAGATGCTTACTCCTTGGAAGAAAAGTTATGACCAACCTAGTTAGCATATTCAAAAGCAGAGACATTACTTTGCTGACTAAGGTCCATCTAGTCAAGGCTATGGTTTTACCAGTACTCATGTATGTATGTGAGAGTTGGACTGTGAAGAGGTGAGCACTGAAGAATTGATGCTCTTTAGAACTGTGGTGTTGGAGAAGACTCTTGAGAGTCCCTTGGACTGCAAGGAGATCCAGCCAGTCCATTCTGAAGGAGATCAGCCCTGGGATTTCTTTGGAAGGAATGATGCCAAAGCTGAAACTCCAGTACTTTGGCCACCTCATGCAAAGAGTCGACTCATTGGAAAAGACTCTGATGTTGGGAGGGATTGGGGGCAGGAAGAGAAGGGACGACAGAGGATGAGATGGCTGGATGGCATCACTGACTCGATGGACGTGAGTCTGAGTGAACTCTGGGAGTTGGTAATGGACATGGAGGCCTGGCATGCTGCGATTCATGAGTTGCAGAGAGTCAGACACGACTGAGACTGAGCGACTGAACTGAACTGAATTGAATCATTAGTTCCTGACCTAAAGAAAGGTCAGTTCTCTGGCAAGATACACTGTTGCACAAGGCTTAAGGAAAGCATGAGTGTGAATGTTTGCCTCCTCCTTACAGGGCCTTCGACTGCCTGCCTAAGTTTTAACTCTTTTATTTCCTCCTGCTTTTAGAAGAATATGATTGTCTGCGAACGGGGTGGAGAAATCTTTCTGTAACTTCTTCCTGTTGGGGAAGGGTGTAGACCCTAAATTGTTGAGGCAACATATTTTCCTTACCCTCGTATTGAGGGACTCTGAACCAGGGGCCCTGAGTAATAGCTAGAGGAGGTAGCAGAAACTGTAGGAGCATGAACAATCACCTGTAACTTAATTGCCTACGCCACTTCAATACACAGTTCATCATATAGTTACAGATATAAAAGCAAACAGCAAGAACAAGATGACTACAATTATTCCAGTCAAGATAGTTGTCCAGCAAGGAGGGCTTTGTATTTGAGCTTCTGTAGCATCACATTGCCCTGTACTGGTTAACATTTTCAAAAGTAATTTGGTTTTGGGGAGTGCCAGCTAGAGCGTTAGAATTGGCATGATTTCCGGCCGCATCCTAAAACCACATTGTCAACTGAAGATATTCTCCTGGTTTAAGAAGAGTCCTTATCAAAAGTCGCCAATCATAAGAACAAAATTTCCAATAGAAGGAGGCGGTCCTACGATGGCAGAGGAATAGGACAGGGAGGCCACTTTCTCCCCCACAAATGCATCAAAGGAACATTTGAACGCTGAGTAAATTCCACAAAACAACTTCTGAATTCTGGCAGAGGACATCAGGCATCCAGAAAAGCAGCCCATTGTCTTCGAAAGGAGGTAGGAAAAAACATAAAAGATAAAAAGAGACAAAAGAGGTAGGGACGGAGCTCCATCCTGGGAAGGGAGTCTTAAAAAGAGAGAAGTTTCCAAACACCAGGAAACACTCTGACTGCTGAGTCTGTGGGTGCCTTGGAACCTCAGAGGGCAACATAACCGGGAGGAAAAATACATAATTGAAACCCACAGGTTATGGGTTCAACGGTAACTCCCCCACCACAGAAGCAGTGCAGACACCTGCATCCACTGCTAGCAAGCAGGGGCTGGGCAGGAAGGAATGGGCTGCATTGCTTAGAATAAGGACTGGGCCTGAATGCCCAGAGGGCAATCTGAGGGAACTAACTTGGGATAGCAAGCCAGACAGTGGGATAGCTACCACGTGAAAAGCCCTAACCTAAGACACGGCCAAGTCTGCTCACAGAACGAAGGATTGACTAGAGCTACATGAAAAGCCCTAACCTTAGACACCATCAAGCCCACTCACAGAACAAAGGACTGAGCAGAGTTAGCTGGCTGCAGACTGGCCCATCTCTCTCCAGGAGGTGAGGGCAGCCAGACCCGGAAGGGGGCAATCACGGCCCCAGAGAGGCATTTTCTACCAAACTGCAAACAGGCTTTGTTGCTAACCAAGACTTCTTGGGATTCTTGACAGTCAACATCCGTCTGAGTAGGTGCGCTGCTCAGAAAACTGAGCAGGAGGGATGGGGAGGCGATAAGTCGCCAGCAACCGTGATTGCCAAACACCTGATCACCTGAGCTCCTCGGACCTGGGAAGGGAACAAAACACAGGCCCAACCGAGTCTGCACATTTGAGGAGTACCCTAGTACCTGAACCTGAGCGGCTTAGACCTGGGAAGTGCATACAACCCAGGGCCGGCCTCAGACAGTTCCTGGTAGAGCAACCTAGAGCCTAAGCAGCCTAGACGGGGGGAGCAAACCCAGTGTGGCCGAGACACTGTGAGCACATGCCAGTGCTATTTGTTTGCAGCGTCCCTCCCTCCTCAGAGCACGATTGAACAAGTGAGCCTAGAAAAGTGTCCACCACTGCCCCCTTGTGTCAGGGTGGTAATTAGACCCTGAAAAGACTAGCAAACAGAAGAAGCTAAAACAGAGGGAACATTCTTGGAAGTGACAGGTGTGATAGATTAAAACCCTGTAGTTAATAACGACTACATAGGAAGGGGCCTATAGATATTGAGAAATATAAGCTGGGTCAAGAAACTATCTGAAAATGAACTGACCCCACACTGCCCACAACACCACCAGGGAAAGTCCTAGATATATTTTTACTATCATTCCTTAATTTTTTTAAAAAAAATATTTTAAGTCCTCTATTACTCCTTTAATTTTCATTTTTATAACCTACTATTACTTTGGGGAAAAAAAGACTCTATTTTTTAAAGCAAACTTCATATATATATATATATATATTATAATTTTTGTGACTTTTCTTTTTCTTTAATATTGTATTTTGAAAATCCACCCTCTACTCTAGATTTTTAATCCACGCTCTACTCTACATTTTTAATCTTTCAAAATCCACCCTATACTCTATATTTTTAATTTTTGCTTTTTGGTATTGTTATCAATTTTGTACCTTTAAGAACCCAATCTTCAGTTCAGTTCAGTTGCTCAGTCATGTCCGACTCTTTGCGACCCCATGAATCCCAGCACGCCAGGCCTCTCTGTCCATCACCATCTCCTGGAGTTCACTCAGACTCACATCCATCGTGTCTGTGATGCCATCCAGCCATCTCATCCTCCGTCGTCCCCTTCTCCTCCTGCCCCCAATCCCTCCCAGCATCAGAGTCTTTTCCAGTGAGTCAACTCTTCACATGAGGTGGCCAAAGTACTGGAGTTTCAGCTTTAGCATCATTCCTTCCAAAGAAATCCCAGGGTTGATCTCCTTTAGCATAGACTGGTTGGATCGCCTTGCAGTCTAAGGGACTCTCAAGAGTCTTCTCCAACACCACAGTTCAAAACCATAATTTCTTCAGTGCTCAGCCTTCTTCACAGTCCAACTTTCACATCCATACACGACTACTGGAAAAACCATAGCCTTGACTAGATGGACCTTAGTCAGCAAAGTAATGTCTCTGCTTTTCAATATACTATCTAGGTTGGTCATAAGTTTTCTTCCAAGGAGTAAGCGTCTTTTAATTTCATGGCTGCAGGCACCATCTGCAGTGATTTTGGAGCCCCCAAAAATAAAGTTTGACACTGTTTTCACTGTTTCCCCATCTATTTCCCATGAAGTGATGGGACCGGATGCCATGATCTTTGTTTTCTGAATGTTGAGCTTTAAACCAACTTTTTCACTCGCCTCTTTCACTTTCATCAAGAGGCTTTTTATTTCCTCTTCACTTTTTGCCATAAGGGTGGTGTCATCTGCATATCTGAGGTTATTGATACTTCCCCACAACCTTGATTCCAGCTTGTGCTTCTTCCAGTCCAGTGTTTCTCATGATGTACTCTGCATAGAAGTTAAATAAGCAGGGTGACAATATCCAGCCTTGACGTACTCCTTTTCCTATTTGGAACCAGTCTGTTGTTCCATGTCCAGTTGTAACTGTTGCTTCCTGACCTGCATACAGATTTCTCAAGAGGCAGGTTAGGTGGTCTGGTATTCCCATCTCTTTACCCATTTTTACTTGGGAGCGAGATTACTGGCTTGACTGCTCTCTACTCCCTCTACTCTACTCTAGAAAATCCACCCTCTACTCTAGATTTTTAATCTTTGCTTTTGAAAATCCACCCTCTACTCTAGATTTTTAATATTTGCTTTTTGGTATTGTTATCAATTTTGTACCTTTAAGAAACCAGTCTTCAGTACCCATTTTTACTTGGGAGTGAGATTACTGGCTTGACTGCTCTCTCTCTCTTTGGACTCTCCTTTTTCTTCACCAGGTTGCCTCTATCTTCTCTCTGCCCCTTCTCTTCTCACCCAACTCTGTGAATCTGTGTGTTCTGGACATTGGAGAACACTTAGGGAACTGATTACTGGCTGGATCTGTCTCTCTCCTTTTGATTCCCCCCTTTATCCTCCTGGCCGCCTCTGTCTCCTTCCTCCATCTTATTTTCTCTGTATAACTCCGTAAACATCTGAGCGGTCCCGACTGTGGAGCGCACATAAGAAAGTGATTACTGGCTAGCTTACTCTCTCCTCTTTTGATTCCACCTCATCTCATCGTGGTCACTTCTATCTCCCTCCTCCTTCTTCTCTTCTCCATGTAACTCTGTGTATCTCCCTGGGTGTCCCTCACCGTGGAGAAACTTTTCATCTTTAACCTAGATGTTTTATCAACAGTGCTGTATAAATGGAGAAGTCTTGAGGCTACTATAAAAATAAGACTGAAAACCAGAAGCAGGAGGTTTAAGTACAAATCCTGAGAACACCAGAGATCTCCTGACTCCAGGGAACATTAATCAATAGGAGCTCATCAAATGCCTCCATACCTACACTGAAACCAAGCACCACCCAAGGGCCAACAGTTCCAGAGCAAGACATACCACAGGAAATTCTCTAGCAACACAGGAACATAACCCTGAGCTTCAATATACAGGCTACCCAAAGTCACTCCAAACCCACTGACATCTCATAACTCATTACTGGACATTTCATTGCACTCCAGGGAAAAGAAATCCAGCTCCACCCACCAGAACACCGACACAAGCTTCCCTAACCAGGAAACCTTGACAAGCCACCCATACAACTCCACCCACAGCAAGGAAACTCCACAATAAAAAGAACTCCACAAACTGTCAGAATACAGAAAGGCCACCCCAAGCACACCAATATAAACAAGATGAAGAGACAGAGGAATTCCCAGCAGGTAAAGGAACAGGAGAAATGGCCACCAAACCAAACAAAATAGGAAGAGATAGGGAATCTACCTAATAAAGAATCCAAATAAAGATAGTGAAAATGATCCAAAATCTTGAAAACAAAATGGAATCACAGATAAATAGCCTGTAGACAAGGATTGAGAAGATGCAAGAAAAGTTTAACAAGGAGTAGAAGAAATAAGAGTCAGTATATAATGAATAATGCAATAAATGAGATCAAAAACACTCTGGAGGGAACAAATATTAGAATAACAGGCAGATTAGATAGGATTAGTGAGGTAGAAGATAGAATGGTAGAAATGAATGAATCAGAGAGGAAAAAAGAAAAGCAAATTAAAAGAAATGAGGACAATCTCAGAGACTTCTGGAACAATGTTAAACGCCCCAACATTCAAATCATAGGAATCCCAGAAGCAGAAGACAAAAAGAAAGACCATGAGAAAATACTTGAGATAATAGTTGAAAACTTCCCTAAAATGGGGAAGGAAATAGCCACCCAAGTCCAATAAACCCCACAGAGTCCCAAACAGGATAAACCCAAGGTGAAACACTCCAAGACACATATTAATCAAATTAACAAAGATCAAACACAAAGAAAAAATATTAAAAGCAGCAAGGGAAAAATAACAAATAACACGCAAGGGGATTCTCATAAGGATAACAGCTGATCTTTCAATAGAAACGCTTCAGACCAGGAGGGAATGGCAGGGCATACTTAAAGTGATGAAAGAAAATAACCTAGAGCCCAGATTACTGTACCCAGAAAAGATCTCATTCAAATATGAAGGAGAAATCAAAAGCTTTACAGACAAGCAAAAGCTGAGAGAATTCAGCACCACCAAACCAGCTCTCCAACAAATGCTAAAGGATCTTCTCTAGACAGGAAACACAAAAAGGGTGTATAAACTCGAACCCAAAACAATAAAGTAAATGGCAGTGGGATCATAATATCAATAATTATCTTAAATGTAAATGAATTGAATGCCCCAATCAAAAGACAAAGACTGGCTGAATGGATACAAAAACAAGACCCCTATATATGTTGTCTACATGAGACACCTCGAAACAGGGGACACATACAGACTGAAAGTGAAGGGCTGGAAAAGGATATTCCATGCAAATAGAGACCAAAAGAAAGCAGGAGTAGCAATACTCATATTAGATAAAATAGACTTTAAAACAAAGGCTGTGAAAAGAGATAAAGAAGGACACTACATAATGATCAAAGGATCAACCCAAGAAGAAGATATAACAATTATATATGCACCCAGCATAGGAGCACTGCAATATATAAGACAAATGCTAACAAGTATGAAAGGGGAAATTAACAATAAGACAATAATAGTGGGAGACTTTAATACCCCACTCACACCTGTGGATAGATCAACTAAACAAAATATTAACAAGGAAACACAAACTTTAAATGATACAATAGACCAGTTAGACCTAATTGATATCTATAGGACATTTCACCCTAAAACAATGAATTTCACCTTTTCCTCAAGCACACACGGAACCTCCAGGATAGATCATATCCTGGGCCATAAATCTAGCCTTGGTAAATTCGAAAAAATTGAAATCATTCCAAGCATGTTTTTGACCACAATGCAGTAAGATTGTATCTCAATTACAGGAGAAAACATAGGAAACAGACAACACAGAAATACAAGGGATCATAAGACTACCATCAGCAATTATATGCCAATAAAATGGACAACTTGGAAGAAATGGACAAATTCTTAGAAAAGTACAACTTTCCAAAATTGAAATGGGAGGAAATAGAAAATCTTAACAGCCCATCACAAGCACAGAAATTGAAACTGTAATCAGAAATTTTCCAGCAAACAAAAGCCCAGGTCCAGATGGCTTCACAGCTGAATTCTACCAGAAATTTAGAGAAGAGCTAACACCTATCCTACTCAAACTCTTCCAGAAAATTGCAGAGGGAGGTAAACTTCCAAACTCATTCTATGAGGCCACCATCACCCTAATACCAAAACCTGACAAAGAAAAAGAAAAGAAAACTACAGGCCAATATCACTGATGAACATAGATGTAAAAATCCTTAACAAAATCCTAGCAATCAGAATCCAGCAACACACTAAAAAGATCATCCATCATGACCAAGTGGGCTTTATCCCAGGAATGCAAGCATTCTTCAATATCTACAAATCAATCAACGTAATACACCACATTAACAAATTGAAAAACAAAAGCCATATAACTATCTCAATAGATGCAGAGAAAGCCTTTGACAAAATTCAACATCTATTTATGTTAACTCTCCAGAAAGCAAGAACAGAAGGAACATACCTCAACATAATAAAAGCTATATATGACAAACCCACAGCAAACATTATCCTCAATGGTGAAAAATTGAAAGCATTTCCCCTAAAGTCAGGAACAAGATAGGGTGCCCACTTTCACCACTACTATTCAACATAGTTTTGGAAGTTTTGGCCACAGCAATCAGAGTAGAAAAAGAAATAAAAGGAATCCAAATTGGAAAAGAAGAAGTAAAACTCTCACTGTAGATGACATGATCCTCTGCATAGAAAACCCTAAAGACTCCACCAGAAAATTACTAGAGCTAATCAATGAATATAGTAAAGCTGCAGGATATAAAATCAACACACAGAAATCCCTTGCATTCCTATATACTAAAATGCAAAAATAGAGAAATTAAGGAAACAATTCCATTTACCATTGCAACGAAAAGAGTAAAATACTTAGGACTATATCTACCTAAAGAAACAAAAGACCTATATATAGAAAACTATAAAACACTGGTGAAAGAAATCAGTACAGTTGATTCATTTTCATGGCCCCAGAGATGCTGAAATACTTATGTCTAAAAGTGATAATGAGAAAATGATTTAAAAATGTGTCAAGAGGCAACTCATTTCAGTCAATTGTGTATTTACATGTGCATGCATGTGTGCATGGATATGCAACTCCATGGTTATATTACAAAACATCATCTCATAAATAAGCTTTTTACTTTTTAACAGTTGAAATTATATCTTAAACATATTATGTAGCCTTAAATTTTTTTCTACCCCAGCCCAGGAATGATTTAAACAGTAATAAGATTATTGATATTGTGTGTGGGGGAGGGGTTGAGGAGTGACCCTATACAAGGACCTTTTAAGGCCTCCATTGCTCTTCAAATTCCTGATGTTATTTTAGTTTGCTCAGGTAACTCTTATTGATGCACTTTTATGCTCTGTTACTTAACTGATTCCTTAGGTTCAAAGGAATTTGACTTGACTTTACTCCCTCCTTTTTTAGTATACGAGGGGACTGAGTTCTAACTCAGTTTGCTGACTTTCTGAATAAAGTCGTTATTCCTGCCCCGGCAACTTGTCTCTCAATTATTGGCCTGTTGTGTGGAGAGCAGTAGAAGCTTAGAATGTGTACTAAAGGAACAATGCGGTTTTCATCCATTTTTAAAGATGTATTGCTCTTTTTGGCCACATGATGCAAAGAGTGGACTCAATGGAAAAGACCCTGATGCTGGGAAAGATTATAGGCAGGAGAAGAGGGTGACAGAGGATGTGATGGTTGGATGGCATTACCCACTCAATGAACACAAGTTTGAGAAAACCCTGGGAGATAGTGTAGGACAGGGAAGCCTGGTGTGCTGCAGTTCATGGAGTTGCGCACACTCAGATTCGACTTAGCAACTGATCAACGAAAATTGCTCTTTTTAAAGCAATGGTTAGAAAGCTTGTCAATTTCAAAACAAAAAGGTACTGATGGAAGGTCCCAGCACAAACCTTAGTCCTCCTGTTTTGACCTTGTGTCTCTGGAACTGAGCCCTTTGGAGTTTGGCCTTCCAGCTGAATGAGGAACAAAGAGGAAAATTTGTGATACAGGAAGTCACTGTAAAATGGCACGTTTTCCCCAGGGATAGTTTTGTATTTCTTATCTTAGTTTTCAGTACAGAGAGAAATCTAGAAAAATTTCTTGTTTTCCTAAGATGGTTAAATTATTTTAATGGCAGGAAATGGTCTGCATCCACTTACCGTACTACAGGAACTCTTCGGAGACCCAGGTTCCCAACCCCTGAATTGCCAGGAGCAGGACAGGCAAGAACCTACTGACAAAAACTTTATTTATTTATGGCACTTGAAAACATGTGGGTTATTTTCAAATACCTTTTAGTATTGATTTCTCACATAGTTTCACAGTAATAAGAGAGCAGGCCCTGTATGATTTCAATACTCTTTCTTTAGGCCATGAAAGTTTTGCACCTTGTTTTATGTAATGTTCCAGTGTCTCCTAGTTAATAGTCTATGTGAACTTGAATAAAATTTGTATCCTGCTCGTGTGTGAAAATTGTATAAGTCTTAATTATGCTGAATTGGTTCACAATTCTTTTCAGTTCTAGTATATCCTACTTTCCTGTCCATTCTATTAATTTTTGAGAGTTTAATATTGAAGTTCCAAGTAAAAATCTTAATTTGCCTACTTAATTGTAATATATAGTGGAATTGTTTGTAACTACTTTCAAAGCCTCATGTAAATGTGTTGTCATACTTTCGTAATTTCAAAAAATTTTAAAAAGGAAAATAAAATCATTATTGAAACTTTTCTACTTGTTAGGAGGACATATCCTAGTTTCCAACATACTGGTCTCCAATGTTATAAGCTTTTGCCTTAAAAGTGTAACGGGATGACACAGCTACCTGGGAAGGCCGGCCGCCTCTGCTGGCGTGGCAGCTGGTGCCCTGCTGCACTCTGGTCCGCAGAACCCACCAGCTTCCTCTTCTCCACTGTGCCCAGTTCCCCACTGTGCCCAGTGCATGTTTTCCTAGCACCCTGAGGGGGACCTCAAAGTGACCCAAATCCTCAAATTTTCCAGGAGGCTGTGGGGGAATGTATAAAATTCAAATTAAATTGGAAGATTTTAAGGAGAAGGGAACTGTCCAGCAGCCAACAGGCACTAAAAGAAGAAATCAAAGGTAGGCACGGATTGCAGATTTTTATGTCTGTCCCCAAACACTGACTATACCCTGGCTGCTTAGATGTTGTTGCTAAAACACTGGATAAATCTTACTAACAGGGCCTTCCCTTGTGGCTCAGCTGGTAAGGAATCGGCCTGCAATGTGGGAGACCTGGGTTAGATCCCTGGCTTGGGAAGATCCCACGCAAAAGGGAGAGACTACCCACTCCAGTATTCTGGCCTGGAGAATTCCCTGGATTGTATAGACCATTGGGTCGCAGAATCGGATATGACTGAGCGACTTTCACTACTGCCATGTTCTTTCCTCAACATATGACAAAAAGTTTATTTTGTTCATAGACATTTCCATATTGTAATTATAGAAGAATATGCTATTTAGATGTTAAAGGCAACAAATTAAAAAAAAAAAAAACCAGGCTGTAATTTATGGGGCATCACAGGACTGTTAAACTCCCCGCCTCTTGCCCCGCCTTGCTCTCGCTCTGCAGACCTGGATGCTCCTCGCCCCGCCCCTCGCCTGCAGCGATCCGCCCAGTTCCCGACCCGGAAGCTCCGCCTTGGAATCCGCGCGTGCGCAGTTTCCTGCGGAAGGGGAAGGCAGAGAGAGAAGGTCGCAGGGCGGTCCTTGAGTTTTTTCTCCCAGTGTAAACGTTCGCTGCGCTCTTAGCCGTCCGGGGGGGGGGGGCCGCCGCCCAAAGCGCCCTCGCCACGCCCATCTTCAGGGTCCCGCTGGTTCCGCGGCAGTAATATCCCAGTACCCCGCCGTCCGCCCCAAATAAACCCAGAGGCCGCGGTTGCAGGTCGAGTGTTCGGAATCGCTCTGAGGCTTGTCCTTGCCGTTTGCTTTTCGGCCTTCGGCCCCCCCTTTCGGGATATCTTCCTGCTTAAAACTTAACCGTTAGTACCTCATGCCTGTGCCCGGGCGCGACGGGGATTCAGGCACACCACCTCTACTGCCTCACCCTGTCGGCCCCTGGAGGTCGCGTCGACAGCCCCGCCTCCCGGAGGAGCCGCCTCCTCTCCCCGGTCCTGGGATTCTGGAGAGCTCGCCCCGCCGGAGACAACCCCGTCCCGCCCCCCCCACCCCCACCCCCCCCCCGCGCTCCCACCCTCTCTGCCCTCGCGTCTCCTCAGGCCGATCGTTCTGCCCCCGCAGGCCTCTCTTCCTGCTCAGTCCCTTTTCCTCACCCCCGGGGTGGACGTGTGACACCCAGTGTTTTTCCGTCACGAGTCCGTCTCGTTGGAAAAGCTGCTCTTTTGATAGGCGGGCGTTTCATTTATTTTTTCTGTAGACATGTGGGCGAGGGGATCAGAAAAAGCAGTGACTGAGAGTGAAAGGCAAACTCAGAAGTGGATATCAATGAGAACCGACAGGGTCGCCCAGGATGGCTGAGGCAGTTGCAAAGGGATGGTAAAATGAAATAGAGCTAGCCCATAAAGTAGCGGGTGGGTGAAAGAATAATGGACAAAGGCGTGGGATCTCCAGGAGCTGGAGACAAGGAGACGGGCCTCGCGTCTGTGGTAGGAGGGCTGACAGGGGTGATCCTAGGAGAGAAACAGGGACAGGTGTTGAAGAGAAGGAAGGAACGCTAGACACCTGGAGTGCCCCAGAGTGAGAGTGTAACAGGGAGAGAAGGGGGTTGACTAGAAGGAAGAGAGGGAGCAGAGTTGGAGAAAAAAGAGACAGATGTATAGATGTTTAGGACAATTAGAAGGGTGGAGGTGGGGAGAAGAGCAGCAGGAGGAGAAACAAGTTGTCGAGGGGGCAGGACAGGTGTGAGGGAAGAAATAGGAGGGCAGAAACAGCATCCCACCTGAGGCAGTGGACACCGAAGGACTGTTCCACATAGTGAAGTCTTCCTGTTTTTGTGGTTGTGGCAAACGAAGGGGGGACGTTGATTCTAAGCCTGAAGCAGCCTGTTTTCCACTTGTCAGATCAACTTCTAAAAACTTACATTGTCTGAGGAAGAAGCTGAGAAGAGGAGGAAAAAAGGCAAGAAAAGAGGAATGGCTCTTTCTCAGGTAAAATCATATTCTCAGTTGATTCTCAGTCTGTCCTTCCTGAAATCCCTTCTTTGGACTTACTAATCATCTCTGACTCTGAAGTATCCTTCCTGACACCTGTACATGCACACTCACCAGGGAACTTCCCTCAGGGCCTGTCATCTCCACTTAGATCCCGTCTTCCCATGACCCAGTGGCCTGGACCTTGTGTGGAGGGCACCATCCTGGGCAGGGCTTGACACCCACAGGTTTGAGAAGGGGTCTCAGTGCTGTTGGGCAGCAGGGATTGCCTCAGGTCCTTCTGGATGTGCAGTCTGCTCTCTGTCAATCAGGATTAAGAAGCTGTGGGTGAAGTCGGGTATTAACATGCACAGTATCTGGTAAAATCTGGAAGTAGACCTAAAAGGGAAATTTGTTCTAAGGTAATTGAAGCTAAGTGAGTCAGTGACTTCAAAAATCTTGATTGGAAATGGGATGGAAAGGTCAGAATCAGGTATCAGTGAGAGAGAGTGTGCTATTCCATCATCTGTTTGAAACTGTGACATGAATCTAAATTTCTGAGAGCTGGAAATTCGCTTTCATTGCCTTCATTCTTCAGATTTTGTCTTTTCACTGTGTTCATTTTGTGGTTTGGCACAGAGATGTTTTTACTTTTGATGCAGGTGAGGTTTCCTCTTCATTGTTTAACCCATAGATTCACCATTTGTTATGACAACTGTCTTTTTTCCACTCGGTCTTCTTAGCATCCTTGTCATTAGATTTTAAATATATGCAAATGGTTATTTCTGAGCATTGTTTTCTGTTCATTGGTGTATAAATCCATATTTATGCCAGTACTACACCATCTGGATTATATTGTGGTAGGCTTGAAATTTTAAAAAGGGCAGATGCCATCTTTCATCTTTTTACTTATTGAAGAGTATTTTTGCAGTTTGTTGTCCCCTTGAGATTCTTTATGACTTCTGGCAAGTTTTTTTTATTTCTGCAAACATTTCTATTGTAAGTTTCATAATGAATTCATTAAATCTCTGGACACTTGAGTAACTTGGAAATATAGAGTACTGAGATTTCCAGTCCATGACTACTAGATTTATTTGTTTATTTTGGATTTCTTTTAGAAATGGTTAAGTAGTTTTTAGTGTATATGTTTCACCTCCTTGGTGAATTATTCCTAAATATTTCATTCATTTTTAATACAAGAGTAAATAAAATTGTTATGTGATTTTCTTTTAACATTGTTCATTGTGTATAGAAATGCAGCTGATTTGCACGTTGACTTTTGTATCCTGCAAGTTTGCTAAAGTTGCTATTTTATGTGGCAAGGTTTTTTGTGTCTGTGTGGAATCTACAGTTTATACATAAAAGATGTTGTCCTCTAGGGAAGAAGGTAACTCTAATTTTTCACTTTGGGAAGCTTTGATTTCTTTTTCTTGTCTTGTTGCTCTGGTTAGGGGTTTCAGTCCTTTGTTGAACAGTGATGCAGATTGCACATCCTTGCCTTCTTCCCGATCTCAGAGGAAAAGTTTTCAGTCTTTCACCATTGAGAAGAATGTTAGGTGTGCTCATTTCATACATCGTATATTTTAGTCTGAGATACTTGTTTTGAAAACAAGACAAAACCCCCAAATGAACGGGAATGTATCAAAAGTGTGAACAGAGATGAGATCTCAGGGCAGAGAGGAAAGCACAGCATTAATAGTGGTTGGAAACCTCTTGTAATGGTACATAGAAATGAGAGCTTTCAGTGAACAACATCAGTTTCATGATCTCGGAAGAAGAAGATATAGTTTTGGGACCAGGGACCAGGCTTGATCACTCAAGAGCCTTTATGTAGCAGAGTTTTATTAAAGTATGAAATGAGACAGAGAAAGCTTTTGACGTAGACATCAGAAGGGGGATGGAGAATGCCCCCCTCGCTAGTCTTAGCAAGGGAGCTATATAGTTTCTCAGTTGGTTATTACAGTAAGTCAAAAGAATGTCTCAAGGTTGTAAAGCTCTTTCCAGACCCATGCCCAGAATTTACATTTCAAGATGACAGGATTAGTCAGAAGGTTCTCAAGAAGGAGAAACCTGTCCTCAGGCAGGAAACATTGTTGTTATATTATCTTCAGTTCAGTGCAATCGCTCAGTCGTGTCTGACTCTGCGACCCCATGAACTGCAGCACGCCAGGCCTCCCTGTCCCTCACCAACTCCCAGAGTTCACTCAAATTCATGTCCATTGAGTCAGTGATGCCACCCAGCCATCTGATACTCTGTGGTCCCCTTCTCCTCCTGCCCCCAATCCCTCCCAGCATCACAGTCTTTTCCAATGAGTCAACTCTTCACATGAGGTGGCCAAAGTATTGGAGTTTCAGCTTCAGCATCATTCCTTCCAATGAACACCCAGGACTGATCTCATTTAGAATGGACTGTTTGGCTCTCCTTGCAGTCCAAGGGACTCTCAAGACTCTTCTCCAAAAACACAGTTCAAAAGCATCAATTCTTCAGCACTCAGCTTTCTTCACAGTCCAACTCTCACATCCATACATGACCACTGGAAAGACCATAGCCTTGACTAGACGGACCTTTGTTGTCAAAGTAATGTCTCTGCTTAGTATAGAGTTTAAGCTGAGTTGTTTTGTTGTGTAATCATCAGCTCTGGGCTTAAACAAAAAAGTTTGTCCTTTTCTCCTCCTTGATAATTCCAGAACACTATCTATCCTCCTCCAGAGCCCCAGACCCCTTTCTCCTCCTCGGGTACCCCGGAATTCTCAACCTACCGAGGAATGGACTCTCTCAGATCTTTGGCCAAAGAGAAGTTTGTTTATTAAAGTCCCAGAGGAAGCTTAACCTTTCCCCAAGTGCTCAGCCTGTCCTTCAACATGTATCATGTATTCTTTCACCCGCCAGTGGTGCTGCAGCTCCATCAGACACAAAGGTATGGTCTGTATCCACAACACTCGCCATCTCCGTGCTGTGAGCTGGTTGTTCTCGAGTGTGAGGAGCATGAGGTGGGCTGCCTTGCCCCCTCTTCTCTCTTTGTGGGCTTGGATCTATTGGCTACTCAATTCTTACTCCATAGAGATCAGAGCTGATGCTGCAAGCATCTAACCCGTGATCCAGTGCTGCTTTCATCACAGTTGTCATATTTGGAAGATAGAATCGGAAAATGGGAAAGTACTGGCTGGTCTTTAATTTTAGCTGTACCTCAGAACCTGTACTGGAACTGTCTCAGTCCCTGTCTGCCTCTCGAGATCCCTCAGCCATTTCTGCTATTCTCCTTTTGCTGCCATACATGTCAGGGAGTGTGGAATAAGCTGGTGGATTGGATCTTCTGTGCCTGTTACTTAGGAAAACTGTAAGGACAGCAGTCCAACAAAGGGAATATGTGTGAATCTTTCAGGCTCTTAGCTTGGCATCTCTGGGTGGACCAAATAGTCCCATCCCAAGGTCTTAGGATATGAGACCCCCACGTCTCATAGTTTTCCACTCTTGTACTGGTCTATCTAGTCTGGGAGTGTAGACTCTTTCTGACTTTGCTTTCTCCTTAGTTTGTATAATTTTTCCTTTTAAATTTGATTTTGAAGTATGTGGCTCTAGGGTCTGAAGTCATGTCCAGTTTCTTTGCTGTGGTAATCCACCTGTGTTTAAGGGGCAGCTCTTCATGGACTCTCTGTGGTGTGGGTTTACTGGATAAGATAAAATTTTTTAAGGCAGAATACTTTCCCTTATTGGTTGTAATATTTTCCTGCTGCATACAGAATTACCACTTGAAGCTACTTAGTATAGTGGTCAGCATGTTCTGTGATATGAGAAAGTATCTGAAGACCTTGACCTGTACATGTTTTTCTGGCTCTGAGTGATGTCAGAGAAGCCTGGGTGAAGGGCACTGTGATAGTGTTGTTCACTTGTACTATCACCATGCTCTTTGAGCCTCACCAAGAGGTGTAGGAACTTCTCCTGACAAGGGTACTGTCCAGGTTCACACCCTCGTAGTTGTGAGGCTGTTGGCTAAACTGTTGCTGATGCTGCATGCTGGTCACCTGGGTGCTAGTGATCATTCTGCCTCCACACTTAATTTTGTAGCAACTTAATGACAGAGCTTATGTAGTGGAGTGATAACCTCAGTGATGAACCATCTTTTTTTTTTCAAGGCATAGCTACTTTCCTTTTTTGTATTTGTATGCATTATAAATGATTGTCTTTTATTTTTGTCATTAAGTTTCTATTTTATGTTACTCTTTGCATTTTATTTGCAATATGTGGGCTGGTTGGTTAAGAAAGCGCCCCCACCCCTATGGTGGAATTGGTGATCAGTACTTTGTATAGTTCTTTATGTATTCTTGTGGAGAAGGCAGTGGCACCCTACTCCAGTACTCTTGCCTGGAAAATCCCATGGACGGAGGAGCCTGGAAGGCTGCAGTCCATGGGGTTGCGACTGAGTGACTTCACTTTCACTTTTCACTTTCTTGCATTGGAAAAGGAAATGGCCACCCACTCCAGTGTTCTTGCCTAGAGAATCCCAGGGATGGGGGAGCCTGGGTGGGCTGCCGTCTATGGCGCTGCACAGAGTTGGACACGACTGAAATGACTTAGCAGCAGCAGTAGCAGCATGTATTCTTCATGTTAAGCTATTATTGAATGTATGATTGGCAATTTTTTTGTATTATAGTTTACATTGTTTTTTCACTGCTGAGGATGGTTTACTGCACAATATTTGATAATTAGGATGTGTGCAATTTATCTCTTTTTGTTTTGTTGGCATCAGCTTTTGGTGTTGTATCTCATAAATCATTGGTGAATCCACTGTCAAGAATAATTTTTAAGTTATCTATACGAAATTATGGATGCTAGGCAAACCTATTGTGATAATCGTTTCATAGCACATGTATCAGTTAATTTTTCTCTGTAGCTTAAACTTACACAATGGATATTTGTCATTGTAAGAGTTGCTTATACAACCCCCTGCATGTCACTGTTTAAAGAGTTGGATTTAGAAAGGAAATAATTAAAACACGTTGGATAAAAGAAACAATAACACAGTTTATAATCATTTAAAGTGTCTTGCTCTTAAAAGGCTGTGTTTAGTGACCCAAATGATCACATCCCTTAAGTCCTCCATCTCAGACACCCAGGTACTGACCCTGAGTTTGTTGAACTCAGCACTATGCTAAGTTTGCTGTTTTGTAGGGTGTGAGTAGGGAATAGCCCATTTCTACCCAGGCAGAGTTTTGTATTTGTAATAAAGAGACTAGTCCCATAACTGCCCCAGTTTCCAGATCCCTGCATTGCTTCAGCCTCACTAGCAGGATCTGAGCACAATATGCTGTGAAAAACAGGTTTTTATTGAGAATAAACCCTTTTAGTCTTAAGAGGAAGTATCTCGGCTTCCGACATAACTTGAAAGTTTTACCTGAGCAGTGTTACAGAAGGTATCTTATTGCTGTCAAGGTAACAGGTCCCGCCCCCCTCCGTGGCCCGCCCCTCCCACGAGCTGTGCGCACCATGGCTGCTCTTCCTGTCCCTGGTCGGAAGCTCTAATAGAAAAGCCCTTTCACACAGAGCTGGAAGTTGGAGAGCACAGAGCCGAGGTCCCCCAGCGGCGCCTAAGCTTGCTTCTACCGTAAGTTTGCAGCGCAGAGCTCGCCACCCCTCCAGTCCCCACCTCCGCCCCCCGCTCACTCGTCCTGATGGTGTGGGAATTGCCAGCGACCTGAAAACCCTGGCACCCGGTGCTCGGCCCCGAATAGACGCTGCCGCTGCCGTTGCGGCCCAGTTATCTTTTCGTTTGGGTTTTAAGTGTTTCTGAGGCGGTTTCGGCCCTCGGTCCATGTAGACACCGCCTCTGGCGACAGTTTCCTGCTTAAACGCCTTTTTTATCTCTGGCCTCGCCAAGTAAAGCCCTCTCTCCGGAGTTGGAGTCGCGCCCGCCGCGTCGCCTTTTCGACCCCTGGAGCAGAGCCCTTTGCCCCCGCTCGCGGAGAGGCTGCACCCTTTGCTTGGTCCTGGGATTCCGGGGAGCCTGCCCGCTCCTGAGCCCCATCTCTCCCAGCCCCTCATTCCTCTTGTTTCCTCAGGCCGGTCCTTCAGCCCTGCAGGCCCCCCTTTCCTGTCAGCCTGTTCCTTCACCCCGCGTAGGGAGGTGACCTGGGTCAGCCATGTGACAGCCAGTGCTGTAAAATAGAGAAGTATTAGTAAATTAAAAAGCCAGATCTCCAGGGATTGGAAAACAGCACAGGGAGAACTGCCCTGTCTCAGTGATGGGAGGCGGGGAGGCGAAGGGCGATGAGGGACGTCAGAGGTCGAGACTCCCTAACTGGGTTTTGGCCGAGTTTGAGTCCAGGCCTCTTGGGTTAAAGTCCCGAGTTGTGTTTTCACCTGGTTGGAGTCCCGCCACATGGGTTCAAGTCTCAGTCTGAGGTGGCCGGTTTTCTGGTGCTGGCAGAGAAAGAGGCCAAACGATAAGGAGCAGAGGAAGAAAGGGCTGGAAGGAAGCATAGCCACATGGCCTGCTAGAGAGTGGGGAGGCAGGGAGAGTCACAGCGAGAGGAGGGGAGTAATCTGGAGCGCAGAGAGGGAGCCAAAATGGGGGAAGAAAGAGGCAGACATAGGTATGGATTTTTGAAAGACTCAGGAAGGTTGGAGAGAGAGGGGCATTTCGAGGGGGGAACGAATTGCAACAGCCTGGGACAGGACACGTGTGAGGGAGGAAATAGGACAGAAACAGCAGGAGAGCAGAGGGGGAGAAAAAGAGACACTGAGACCCAGATGAAATAGGGAGATGGGTGAACAGAGGGGTAAGCTCGATCCAGGTGTGGCCAGTTGTTTGGATACAGATGATTTTTTTGGTTATACAGAGGAGGATGAGAATTTCAAAACTCCTGTCTATAAGGCTTGTGTCTTTTTTATTACTTGTGGCAGAAGATAACTTTCATTTGCAAATCTTGTTGAGCCTGGGGCAGTGACTTGATTCACTGAGTTGTGAGTGACCCCCTTCCCTTGTCCTATCATGAGATAGAGGTCAGGGAAGAAGAGACCTGGGGCAAGAAATGACTGACTCTAGAGAGTCACTCTGTGGTAGTTTTTTTTTTTTTTCAATTTTTTTGGCTGTGCTGTCTTCCGTTCTGTGCCGTGGGCTCAGGACTTGTTGCTCCCAGGTTCTAAAGCACAGGCTCAGTAGTTGTGCACAGGCTTAGTTGTTTGTACTTGTGGGATCTTCCTGAACCAGGGATAGAACCCGTGTCCCCTGCATTGTCAAGCAGATTCTTATCCATTGTATCATTATTGGGTAGCATTTTTAAAGGAACACTTTTTTTAAAAAAAAGGATTCACATTTTCTCCTTTCTTTATGTATGGTGCTTTTTGTAGCTTGGAATAGGTCTTAATTCATTCAGTTTCTGTAATCATTTTTAGCTTCAGAAATAAGCTTTTTAGTTTCTAGTATTCTTCTCTTATCCTTTTCTAAATATGATTATTCTCCATTTTTTTAAAACTTTGACACCAGATTTTTAGATTAAAAATGATTCCTTTTTTTTTTCCCAAATATTTTTTCAGATTCATTCCTTGCCTGAGTGCTTTCTTCCCTTCATCTCATACATTTGAAATTTTCTTTGGTAAGTAGTAAATCATCTTAGACTATTTTGTGCCATACTTAGCAAAAGTGTCACCTCCTTTATCAGTTCTAATGAGGTCGATGAACCGAGAGCCTATTATATAGAGTGAAATAAGTCAGAAAGAGAAAGACAAATACTGTATATTAATGCATGTGTATGGAATTTAGAAAGATGGTACCAGTGATCCTACATGCAGGGCAACAAAGGGAGTCACAGATGTAAAGAACAGACTTTTGGACTCGTGGGAGAAGGTGAGGGTGGGATGATTTGAGAGAATAGCACTGAAACATGTAAATTACCATATGTAAAATAGAATGATCAGTGCAAGTTGGATGCTGGAAGCAGAGCACTCAAAGCCAGTGCTCTGGAACAACCCAGAGAGATCTGGTGAGGAGTGAGGTGGAAGGGGGTTCAGAATGGGGGGCTGCTGCTGCTGCTGCTGAAGTCATGTCAGTCTTGTCCGACTCTGTGGGACCCCATGGAAGGCAGCCCAACAGGCTCCTCTGTCCCTGAGATTCTCCAGGCAAGAATACTGGAGTGGGTTGCCATTTCCTTCTCCAATGCATGAAAGTGAAAGTGAAGTTGCTCAGTTGAGTCTGACTCTTAGCGACCCCATGGACTGCACCCTACCAGGCTCCACCATCCATGGGATTTTCCACGCAAGAGTACTGGAGTGGGGTGCCATTATAGTCACTAGCACTCTGTTAATGAAGGAAAGGAAGGTTTTAAAATCAGAATGGCACCAGGCCCCTCATCCATAAAATGCATTTTGAGATAACCTTAGCACCAGATAATTCATCCCAGGCCATAAAATGATTAACTTGAATCTTGTAGAAGGGCAGATTACTATACAATACTTTTGTTTATGTAGATTAGGGGAACAATATCGAGTATAACATACTTGTTTGTGAAGTAGATTCTGAGCCATTAGGTGGAACCTACTTGAAGACAGAGTCTGGGGTAAATCCATAGTCCATTTCCGTAGCTTAAGACAAACATTTCCATAAGAAAAATGGATTGGTTAACTCAAGGTTTGAGAATAGTTAGCTTCAGGTGAAACCAGGTGTCATTATGGCAACACAGTATGTTAAGAGAAACTCCTTTTACATTTGTATAGAAAAGGAAAACAATATTGCTAGTTTGTTTCCTCCTGCCACTTAAGAGAGATAAAAATGTCTGACAGTTGCAGCCTATTTCCTCCATTTGGAGACCTCTGGCCTTCCTGCCTGTTACCCTCTCATTCACCCTTTTCTTTTAAAGAATTATGTTGCCTAGGGAAAAGGGGCATCATTCTCGTTCCATACCTGCTTTCAAGCCGACAAGGGGCGTTGTCCCTAAATTGGTGAGGCAACATATTCTCCTAACCCTCATGGTGAAGATGTCTGATCCAAGGGCCCCAAATAGTATTTGGAAGAAGCTGCAGCAGCAACAGGAGTTTGAGCAACTATTGCAGGAAGTGGGACCCCTTCCAGGGCCTGAAACTGGGCTCTTGTCTAACACTTTGAAATGAATTGTCTGAGCAGACACATGTGCTGACAAAGCAAGAGGTTTTATTGGGAAGGGAACTTGGGTGGAGAGCAATAGGGTAAGGAAACCCAGGAGAACTACTCTGCCACATGGCCCACAGTCTCGGGTTTTATGGTGATGAGATTAGTTTCCAGGTAGTCTTTGGCCAATCATTCTAATTCAGAGTCTTTCCTGGTGGAGCACGCATCACTCAGCCAAGATGGATGCTAGCAAGAGGGATTCTGGGACGTGGACAGACACTCAGTGTCTCCTTTCGCCGTTTCCTGAACTCTTCAGGTTGGTGGTGTCTTATTAGTTCCGTATTCCTTATCAGGATCTCCTGTCATAAAACAACTCATGCAAAGGTTACTGTGGTACCTGGCCAGGGTGGGTGGTTTCAATCATTGTGCTTCCCCTAACACAACTCTTTGTAACTTAAAAGCTTTCATGCAACTAGAAACATATCCAGTTACACAGTTACAGATGCAGGAGCAAACAGCAAAAACATAATAGTCAGAATTATTGTAAGTAAGATAGTTTTCCACCATGGGGCACTAGTTAACATCTCCCAAAATGAGGCTTGGGCTTCAGGAATATCCATAGCCCCAGTCATCTTGTTCATGTGTTTAGTAAAATGAATAACATTAGTGCTCATATTAGGTCTATATGTACAGCATTGGGTATAAATAATGGTACAAGTTCCTCCTTGCACAGCTGTCAGAATATCTAAAGCCAATCTGTTTTGTAAAACCACATTTCTAATTTGTGCTTGTTCAGCATTAAGAGCTGAAATAGCTTTTTGAGAATCTTGTAATGCCTGTTGGTAAGTTAGTCAAACCATCCACTAGTAGCATAACATCTGTAGTTCCCAAAGAGGGAACAAACATTGCAGCTAAATAATCATACCAGTGAAATACAGACCTTGCCCACCGAGTTTTAAGGTGGAGTAAACTTGCAGGCTTTTCTGGAAGCTCTGAAAATATAAAGCTGTGAGTAAAGGCTGACCCAGGGTGCATCTCCCTATCCAAGCAAGGAGAAGCCATGCCCATAGGTTAGATCCACATATCCAATAGGTCCCGTTTGGAGAAGCCAACTGATGAGCTATCCAGTCCCAATTAGTGCCTGGCCAGACAGGGAGGACCTGAGTTGGGGTTGGAAAACATGGGAATGATTACATTGCATACTTCCTGAGGCAAAAATCCCCATTGTTTCTAATCATTGTAATTAAGTTGTTGGCTGACTTTGGGGGATGGCTCTGTTTGTTCCTAGCATATAGGGGCAGTAGATACTAGACCTCCTTTTTCAGGAGTTAGCCATATAACCTCATTCCATATTTGATGAACGTCAGGTAGAAAACCATTAGATCCAGACTTATTTGCCTTATATGTAGCAAAATAGTCTTTAATCCGAAACAATGTATAATCAAAATTAAAAGTCATGTTATGTCCATATGTTATGTCCATATGTTTGTCCTTGTTATGTCCATAGTTAAAGTACAAAGTGGTGCACCAGTCCATTTTAGGGTTGGTAGATGTCATCAGATGAAGAAGAGGCATTTCATATGATTGTTGTAGAAGGTATTGTTGTTGAAGTCTTTTTCTTTAAATGGGGATGTCCACCACAGGAATCCTTTCACTGATGAAGAGGGCAGTGCTCTGCAGACCCAGCAGTTAGACCAATTGTGGAATGCAGTGTAGGAGTGAGCCTATGACAGGAAGGCATTGTCTTGAGGATCAATGGCACACTCAGGATTTTGGAGTCAGCAGAAGTAGGCTCACACAGATTATCAGGCCCATCTGAAAAGTACAAAGTCAGAGCATAGAAAGTAAAGACATAAAGTGAAGTCACTCAGTTCTGCTCAGGGGCCACCTCTTAACTCAAGTGTGATGTACCCACAAATCAATTCCTGGCACTTTGATAGCTGTGGAAGAAGAAAGAATAACCTGGTAAGGGCCTTCCCAGAGGGCTCAAGGGATGGGCCCCAGATCCCAGTTTTTTATGAGGACCTGGTTCCTGGCTCAAATAAGGCTTCTTGACCCAGAGGTTCGTCATCTACTGGAGTTCTTTATTCCTGTTGAAATACTGAGAACTGCGTTCATAACTAATTAATTCCAAGGCTTCGGTCTTGACAATGTCTCTAAAGCCTTCCATAACTACATTCAGGGGGACAGTCCTTCCTTTTTGGGGCTTCCCCTCATTAAAGCTATGGACTTTAATCCATTTCCTCATCCTTGAGTTTATTTGGGCAGATGTCTTTTGATAATGTCATTAGCTTTTTCAACCTTTCCTAAAGATTAGGGTCTCAGGAACAGTGTAAATGATATTCTATTTCTAGAGCTTTAGATACCCCTGAGTTGAGCTTTAAATGTGGAGCCATTGTCACTCTGAAGGCTCTGTGAGCCCAAACCTGGGATAATTTCATGGATAAAATCTTTATAACCTCCTTAGCCTCTTACTATGACATGGAAAACCTCAATCCATCCAGTAAAAGTACCCAAACTTTGCAAGAATATCAAATTAGCTTTTGGAATATGGTAAAATCAATTTCCCAGCCCTCTCAGGATTCTTTCCACTTTTTGTAACACAGATAATGCTAAGCTTCTCAGTCTTTGTTATTTTTCTGACAAACCTCACACTTTTGATAATGTTCTTTACAGTTTTCATTACATTTTTACCTTCAAACAAACAGAAGCCATCTGGTAGTACTCTCTGCACCCAAATGAAAACTCTGCTTAAACCCTAGAATTTTCCATTGAGCTTTTCAGGAATTATTAATCTCCATCCTCAGACTGTAACCATCCTTTTCTCAATCTTTGCTCTCTTTTCTCATATCTTTCTAATTCTTCCTCAGTATATTTTTTTTCCTGTTCACAACCTTCCAGACGGGTGTCCTAGGGGTTTCTAGTGCTCTTTTCTCTGACGTCACACTTACTTCTTTTACTCCCATCTTTCCTACAACTCTTTTTGACCTATGTAAAAGTCTCGATCTCTGCTTTTCTCCTTTCTTTTTAAATTTTTTCTTTTCGCTTGTAAGTCAAATAGCATACTTGATCCATGTAGATCTTTACTCCTCTTTGCTTAACTCTGGCTGGCTAGCTCTACTAACTCCTGGTTCCGGGTTTTTTTCTAAATGTGTTCGGTCACACAGATTCCTCTTTATCTTTCCATCCTAGACTCCATCTTTTTTCATATCCTTGTCTTGGGTTCCTTTAGATCCTCCAAACGCATAGTTTAAGTTATTAACACTGTTTTTCTTTTCTCTGGAAGGGTGGCGATTTTTCCACACTTTAAGCTTAGTTACTGGTCCTTCTAACAACTGACTTATTTAAGAGGTCTCTTCTTCTCCAAATATTACCTTAAATTTAAGATTCCACTCAAATCTTGATCGGATAGTAAGATTTGATTATTATTTTTAAAGCTTGTGCTAAAGCCCTGCCCCATTACTCTTATGCGTCCCCACATCAGTTACACTATTTTCTACTTAGGCCTGTTGTTGTGCCTCTTCTTCCCCTCCTTTCTTTTGCAATCCTCCTTCTGCGGTCCCTCCTTTTGTATCTATTTTCTTTGCCTCTGTTTCGCTTGTTTTATGGCTCCTTCCCATGACTCCACTATGACAACTTGTTCCAGAAATCTTCTCATTGTCTTTCTTAGTTCTCTACCATTTTTTTTCTTCTCTCGCTTTCTGACTCTACTCTGTTTGTTCTTCCTCTTCCTCTTTCACCCATGATCTGCATAGCCTCCTGTCCATCACCATCTCCAGGTTCAGTCGCTCAGGTTCGTCTTGCATCCAGCCATCTCATCTCTTCTTCTCTTCCTCCAATTTCTCTCTCTTCATTCACTTATTTGCACTTTTCTTTCTCATTCTTCAAGAAATCCAGACTGAACCCTTCATGGATTTTCTCCTTGCAGTGGGACTCTCAAGTCTTCTAACATCACAGTTCAAAGCATCAATTCTTGCCTCAGCCTTCTTCACATCCAACGCTACATCCATACATCCACAGGAAAGACCATCTTGACTAGATGGACCCTAGTCCAAGTAATGTCTCTTTTTGAATATACTATCTAGGTTGGTCTAACTTTTCTTCCAAGGACTAAGCTCTTCTAATTTCATGCTGCGTCATCATCGCAGTATTTGGTCCAAATAAGTCTGAGACTGTTTCCACTGTTTCCTCTTTTCCCATGAAGTGATGGAACGCCTGATCTTCGTTTCTGATGTTGGCTTTAGCCAACTTTTGCTCTCCTCTTTCACTTTCATCAAACTTTAGTTCCTCTTCACTTTCTGCCGTGTGTCTCCTATCTGGTTATTGATATTTCTCTGCATCTTCATTCCATCTTGTGTTTCTCCGTCCCTTCTCATGATTACTCTGCATATGTTACCGGTGACAATTACAGCCTTCGTGCTTCTTTTCCTATTTGAACCAGTCTGTTGTTCCTGTCTTCTAACTGTTGATTCCTGCCTGCATACAGTTTCTTGGAAGTCTTCTTTTCCCATCTCTTGAGTTTTCCATTTATTTATCCACACAGTCAGCTTTCATAGTCATAGCGTAGGTTTTTTCTGACTCTCTTGCTTTTCACGATCCAGCATGTTCTTATCTCTGTTTCTCTGCCTTTCTAAAACCAGCTGACATCAGAGTTCTTCACTTTGCTAGCCTGCTGTTTTGGCATTACTTTACTAGCATGTGATGTGCTTCGTGTGTGGCATTCTTTGGCATTGCCTTTCTTTGGGATTGGAATGAAAACTGACCTTTTCCAGTCCGTGGCCACTGTGGTTTTCCAATTTGCTCATTTGAGTCCTTTCGCATCATCTTTCGGATTTGACTCCTGGATGCCATCACCTCCACTCTTTGTTTGCGCTTTCTAAGGCACTTGACTTCGTCAGTGTCTGCTTGTGGTGATCACATCATCATGATTATCTGGGTCATGAAGATCTTTTTGTACACTTCTTCTGTGTATTCTTGCCACCTCTTCTTAATATCTTCTGCTTCTGTTAGGTCCAGACCATTTCTGTCCTTTATTGAGCCCATCTTTGCATGAAATTCCCTTGGCATCTCTAATTTTCTTGACGAGATCTCTAGTCTTTGCCATTCTGTTCTTTTCCTCTATTTCTTTACATTGATCGCTGAAGAAGGCTTTCTCATCTCTTCTTGCTGTTCTCTGGAACTCTGCATTCAGACGCTTGTATCTTTCCTTTTCTCCTTTGCTTTTGCCTCTCTTCTTTTCACTGCTGTTTATAAGGCCTCCCCAGTCAGCCATTTGTCTTTTTGCATTTATTTTCCATGGGGATGGTCTTGATCCCTGTCTCCTGTGCAGTGTCACGAACCTCATTCCATAGTTCATCAGGCACTCTATCAGATCTAGGCCCTTAAATCTATTTCTCACTTCCACTGTATAATCATAAGGGATTTGATTTAGGTCATACCTGAATGGCCTAGCGGTTTTCCCTACTTTCTTCAATTTGAGTCTGAATTTGGTAATAAGGAATTCATGATCTGAGCCACAGTCAGCTCCTGGTCTTGTTTTTGTTGACAGTATACAGCTTCTCCATCTTTGGCTGCAAAGAATATAATCAGTCTGATTTCAGTGTTGACCATCTGGTGATGTCCATGTGTAGAGTCTTCTCTTGTGTTGCTGGAAGAGGGTGTTTGCTATGACCAGTGCATTTTCTTTGCAAAACTCAATTAGCCTTTGCCCTGCTTCACTCCATATTCCAAGGCCAAATTTGCCTGTTACTCCAGGTGTTTCTTGACTTCCTTCTTTAGCATTCCAGTCCACTATAATGAAAAGGACATCTTTTGTGGTGTTAGTTCTAAAACGTCTTGTAGGTCTTCATAAAACCGTTCAACTTCAGCTTCTTCAGCATTACTGCTTGGGGCACAGACTTGGGTTACTGTGATATTGAATGATTTGCCTTGGAGACGAGCAGAGATCATTCTGTCACTTTTGAGACTCCATCCAGATACTGCATTTCAGACTCTCTTGTTGACCATGATGGCTACTCCATTTCTTCTGAGGGATTCCTGCCCACGGTAGTAGATATAATGGTCATCTGAGTTAAATTCACCCATTCCAGTCCATTTTAGTTCGCTGATTCCTAGGATGTCGACGTTCACCCTTGCCGTCTCTTGTTTGACCACTTCCAATTTGCCTTGATTCATGGACCTGACATTCCAGGTTCCTATGCAATACTGCTCTTTACAGCATCAGATCTTGCTTCTATCACCAGTCACATGCACCACTGGGTATTGTTTTTCTTTGGCTCCATCCCTTCATTCTTTCTGGAGTTATTTCTCCACTGATCTCCAGTGGCATATTGGGCACCTAATGACCTGGGGAGTTCCTCTTTTGGTATTCTATCATTTTGCCTTTTCATACAGTTCAAGAACTCTGTGTTTAGTGCCTATGAAAACAGCAACAGAAGGATAAGACCCCTTCCTGACAGAGGAACCTTGAAGATTGTATCTAGGTTACTCATCGCCTAAGAAAAACATACACTAATCACCCCTTCCTCCAGACAGGCTTAAATTTTCTGTATCTATCGGAGTGTAACCTCAGGTTCATTGATTATTGGCTAATTCACTGGCCACATAGCACATGAATGATGGGGTTATTGGGATTGTATTTTCCTTGGTTTATGTAAGTCTCAAGGAATTTGGAATGGTGGGTTCAGAAACGTCCACATGGGGTATAAAAGATTTTCACAAATGCTGGTCGAGGTCCTTGGCTAAGAGGAGACACTCTTGGGCCCGCTGGTGTAATAAACTGCCCTCCACTATCTGCATTGTCCTTCTGAGTAGTTTGTTTCCCAGAATGCGTGGCTTCATTTGGTGCATTGGCCGGGAAACTCCTCACTTTGAGGAGACAGGTCTCATTTGAGGCCACCCTGAGGCTTTGTGGCTTGAATCCTAGAGGGGAGAAGGCACCTCGCCCCTCTGAAAGAATTCACCCTTTCAATGCCTAGTTTCTTCGCTTTGGCAGGTAGTGAACAAGGGAACTGAGTGCTCAGGTTAGGAGGAACCCACCCGCCAGGGTTGAGGAGGACCTGATCACACCCCTGGGAGGGACTAGAAGGGGCACGGACCTACAGGGGCCTGGAATAGGCAGGCAGCAGCGATTGCTTGGTACACAGGTCGATGAGCATGCTATGGTTTAGGAAGGAAACTTGTGAAGGTCATTTAGGAGGTGTGTCCATGCCATCTCAGGGAAAATTATTACCAGCGATCGCCAGGGGATTTTTAGGATAGGAAACTGGTCCTTGTATGTTCGTATTCTGCCTCCCCCAGGAGCTGTCCCGTCTGCTCTGAAATTCTCGACCCCCTCGCAATTGTTAGGCTAGAAGGAAGGGGATACATAAGTGATTATGAATTGGCTTTCCCGGAGATGGCCTGGGACATGGGATATTTAACCCATCTATGTTTTCATCCGCACCTGATCAAGGCCACCAAGGCAGAACAGACTTTAAGGGAGAAACAGTCTTGGACCACGTGGTGTTCTGATTTGGCTATGCTGACCGGCAGGTGAAGGCATGCCAATCCCTCTTCTCCCTCTGGGATCTGGCAGGTAAGGCTCTTCTCACCCCAATTAGGAAGGAGGCAGAATGGCAAAGTGTCATTGAGTGGAAATATCAGAAGGACATAATGTACTGAGAACTTCGTAGACAGATGAAAAGGAAAAGTAGAAGAAGGTCCGAGAAGGTAAGCAAGATGGGAGTAAGTGAATCTAAGGCAACTGTATTGGAGTGCATGATTAAAAATTTTAAGAAGGGATTAGGAGGAGACTACGGGGTGAAGATGAAGCCTAACCGCCTCCACATGCTCTGTGAGGTCAAATAGTCCACTATGGGAGTAGGATGGCCACCAGAGAACACCGTGAACTTACAAACAGTGGAAGCAGTCTATACAGTAGTCACAGGAGAGTCACTGGATCAATATCCATATATTGACTCATGGCTAGGGTTAGCTCAAGACCCTTCTACTTGGACAAGATTCTGTATCCAGGAGGGAAAGGGAAAAATATTATTGGCACAAAAATTGACTGATGATTAAAAAAAGGAAACTCTACAGGATTTGGATGGGGATGACCTGACCCCTCCCCCATACTGGATAATGGCGGACCTGCCTCCCAGTGCTCCACCAGGACCGGAGGCCGCCTTAATGCCCAATCCAGGGCCAGGTGAAGTCCTGCAGCAGCCGCTGCTCCTCTGCCATTTCTCCCCGAGGTCGTAGAGCCGCCACCTTGGCAGGCTCCGATCCCGCTCACAGAAGCCTCTGGCCAACACTTCCTGGATCCTACTCCAGCTGAACTGCCCAAGCTACACCCGCCTCTCCCGGTGAGTACTGACAAGAAGAGGAGGGAGACGTTGGAATTAAGCAGAGACTGTGCTCTGCCAGATAGCCAGAGGGAATGAGAGCAAACAGGCAAGAGATTTACAGTGCTAGCTGCTGCTCTAGGAAAGTCTGTCTCGGGCCCTCCGGAAAACTTCCTCTGTCCACACGGACAGGACAGTCCTTCAACCGGTCCCAATAGAGGCCCCGGGGCCCTGTTACAGCCAAACCAGTGTGCCTGGTGCCAAGCTTTTGGCCACTGGAAGAATGAATGCCCTAAGGCAAGGAAGGAAGAAGAAGTTCCCACAGTTGTGGGAACTCAAGGACGCCTAGATCTCAAGGATGCCGCCTTCTGCATACGTCTCACCCCAGCATCACAGCCCATCTTTGCCTTTGAATGGGAAGATACAGTTGGGGGCACCAAACAACAGCTCATCTGGACTTACCCACAAGGGTTTAAGAACTCCCCAGCCATCTTTGGGGAAGCCTTGGCTTCTGACCTGAACTCTTTCCATACGGAAGAGTATGAATATTGGCTCCTACAATATGAGGATGACCTGCTGCTGGCTGCCGAGACCAAGGAAAAATGCTGGAAAGGGACAAAAGCACTGCTTCAGCTGCTGATGGAAACAGGTTACCGGGTGTTGAAGAAGAAGGCACAGGTCTGCAAGGAAGAGGTAAGGTAGCTGGGGTTTATTTTAAAGAAGGACACAAGTTTCCAGACCCTAGTTGGTTTGGGTCCTATATACTGATGACACTAGCCTGATGAAACGAGGACAATGGCTGTCAGATTAGCCAAAGTGGAAGGGGCCATCAAGACTGAAAAGGGATGGTGGGAATTTCCAAGTGGCAAATTATTGGTATCAGAGGAGCTGGCACACACTCTGGTAAGCTAAACACACCAAGCGACCCACCTAGGCCACGCTGCCTCCGCACAGGTTAATGCTGCCTCTCGGGTATTCAGACAAAAACCTCCAGGTATTCAGCTGAAAGGCATGCTGCCCTTTGAACACCTGGGAGTGGACTTCACTGAAATGAAACCTCACTGACACTACTGTTACCTGCTGGTCATGGTATGTACGTTCTCGGGATGGGTAGAAGCTTTTCCTACCTGGACTGAAAGAGCATCAGAAGTAGCCTGGTGCCTGCTTAGGGAAATAGTTCCCAGATTTGGACTTCCTACCAGCGTTCGTTCAGAAAACGACCCGGCTTTTGTAGCTGATTTAGTACAGTTCACTTCAGTCACTCAGTGGTGTCTGACTCCTTGTGACCCCATCAATCTCAGCACTCCAGGCCTCGCTGTCCATCACCAACTCCCGGAGCTCACTCAAACTCACGTCCATCGAGCCATCCAGCCATCTCATCCTCTGTCGTCCCCCTCTCCTCCTGCCCCCAATCCCTCCCAGCATCAGAGTCTTTTCCAATGAGTCAACTCTTCACATGAGGTGGCCAAAGTATTGGAGTTTCACCTTTAGCATCATTCTTTCCGAAGAACACCCAGGACTGATCACTTTTAGAATGGACTGGATGGATTTCCTTGCTGTCCAAGGGACTCTCAAGAGTCTTCTCCAATATCACAGTTCAAAAGCATCAGTTCTTCAGTGCTCAGCTTTCATCACAGTCCAACTCTCACATCCATACATGACCACTGGAAAAACCATACAACAAGTAAGCAAAACTTTAAACATCAAATGGAAACTGCACACTGCATATAGGCCCACAGTTCTGAGATGGTGAAATGAACCAACCGGACATTAAAGAGACTCTCCAAGTGGATCACAGAGACTGACTCCTCTTGGGTGGACTTGCTTCCGACGGTTCAGACTCAGGATGACCCCATGGTCCCAAGGCTATTCTCCATACAAAATTGTGTATGGGAGGCCCCCTCCCATAATAAAACAGGTGTCAACAAATTTGCCTCAGGTAACAGGGGATAGGGTTTCATAGCAGATGGAACTGGTTAAGGTAATAAATTGGGTAACTAAGTTTGTACAGAAAGGTTGCTATTCCCTCTTGGGGAACAGATTCACGAGTTTACGCTTGGTGACCAAGTATAGGTCAAATATTGGAAACATAATTTGCTAGCCCCTTGGTGAAAGGGCCCTTCTGTTATTTTAACTACCCCTACTGCAATTAAAGTTGCAGGTATTGTCCCTTGGATCCACCATACAAGAGTGAAGAGAACATACCACGCAGACCCCAAAAAAAGCTGAGTGGACTGCACAGAGGGACCTCGCTGATCCTCAAGAGACTAAGACCACCCTTAAGAAGAAGGAAATAAGATCCTGGATGAGCCCCTTCAGGATGAAGCCGCACAGTCAACTCCTGCTGCTTGGCCTCATCAACATGATTTTGAATTTAACTTCTTTTTCAACTCAGGACAATGTGTTCCTCTAATGGTCACATTCCTATGCAGACTTCCACAACACTTCCAACTGCTGGGTATGTAGGGCTATGCCTTTGTCAGTGATGGATGGACTTCCTTGGTGGGTGTCACCACTCTGCCAAGGAGATTTTAAACCACTCTGCTCTTTTCTGGCATGACAAAAGAGACTTTCCTCTCTCTTGTCAATCATAACCTCTACTTGCTCTCTTGGTGTAAGACCTACAGTCAATAGACTCGGGTCATGGGGTTACATTTGATATAAATGCCAGTGTAACAAAAGCCTAACCTACAACAACCGGTAAATCTACCTTATTTACATGCTAGGTGGACAAGATCCATGTTTCAGTGGTATGAGTATATTGCTGCCTTATTTGTACCCTCTATGAGGACAACAGATATCATGATTAAAGTAGAGGCCTTGACTACTTTCACAAAACAGGTCCTCCTAGGTAGAACAAAAGCCATCCCAGCCTTAAATGAAGAGCAACTCCAAATGAGAAAAGCGGTAATTCATAATAGAATGGCTTTGGACATACCACAGCTGCTCAAGGAGGGACCTGTGCTATAATTACAGTTGAATGTTGTGAATACATTTCCTGACTTACCTGGCAATGTATTGACTGCTTTAGATGACATGAAAAACCAGGTAAAAACAATGTCAAATGAAAACATTCCTTTCTGGAATTTTGTCCTATCTTGGGTGAAGGGTGATTGGTGGAAAACTATATTTACCACTGTTATAGTTGCCTTGATAGTTCTGCTTTGTGGACCCTGAATTTTACAATGTATTATGAACTTTGTAACCCTTTGTTGATATGATTCTCACAAATTGGTGGTCAGAGAGTCAGGGTGCAATATATCCCTATGAATGATGCTCATAATATGGATTAAGAGCATCAAGATGGGGGAATGAAAAGGAATTCATAGGGCCTGGATTCCATCTTAGGCCTGTTCATGCTGATCACGCTTGGCCACCTTTCCAATGGACGCTGAACTCTGTGTTTAGTGCCTGTGAAAACAGCAACAGAAGGGTAAGACCCCCACCAGACAGGGAACCTTGAGATCGTATCTAGGTTACTCATCACCTAAGAGAAAACATACACTAATCACCCCTTCCTCCAGACAGGCCTTAAATTTTTCTGTATCTATCGGAGTGTAGCCTCGGGTTTATTGATTATTGGCTAATTGACTGTTTGAACATATAGCACATGAATGATGGGGTTGTTGGGATTGTATTTTCCTTGGTTTATGTAAGTCTCAAGGAATTTGGAATGGTGGGTTCAGAAACGTACACATGGGGCATAAAAGATTTTCACAAATGCTGGTCGAGGTCCTTGGCTAAGAGGAGACACTGCTTTGGGCCCACCAATGTAATAAACTGCTCTCCACTATCTGTGTTGTCCTTCTGAGTGAGTTTGTTTCCTGGAACGTGCTACAACAATAAATAGGGGATGATTTAGTGTGGGTTTAATTTTCTCACGGCCTATGGCCCTAGTCCCTTCTGATATGATTAGACCCAGATATGTAACAGATTGTTGACAAAGCTGAGCCTTTTCTCTTGATGCCTTATAACTGCAGCCTGCCAGAAAGTTTAAGAAATCTTCTGAGGCTCCTAAACAAGCTTCCTCTGTCTCAGCACAGAGCAAAATATCATCTACATATGGTAACACCACCGCTTCGGAGCTATTAAAGTTTTGTAGATCCCATGATAAACTTTGTCCAAATAAGTGAGGATTGTCACGAAATCCCAGGGGCAAAACTGTCCAGGTTAACTGAGAAGCTGGCTGCATAGGGTCTTCAAAGGCAAATAGAAATTGGCTTTCCTCCCCCAAAGGCACAGAATAGAAAGCATCTTTCAAATCAATTACTGAGAAATATTTGGCTCATTCAGGAATCTCAGACAATAGAGTATAAGGATTAGGCACCATGAGGTGTAAAGGAACTACAGCCTCATTTATTATTTGTAAATCTTAGACTAGTCTCCATTTCCCATTTGATTTCTTTATACCCAAAATAGGAGTGTTACACGGACTGTTACAGGGAACTAATAGTCCCTGCTCCTTTCAATTTTTGATGATGGGTTTTGTTTTTTAACCCTTCCTTAACCTCAGGTTTCAGTGGATACTGCTTCTTATGTGGAAATAAATGTGCGTCTTTGAGCTTGACAACTACAGGAGTAGCATTTTGTGCTCGACCCACAGATTTTCCATCAGCCCATACTCTAGGATTTACATTGTGTTCAACTAAAGGGAGAGAAAGGGAAGGCTCCATATTTATGAAAACAGAGGCATGGACCTTGTTCAGTATATTCCTCCCCAAAAGGGGTGAGGGAGACTCTGGCACAATCAGAAACTCGTGTGAAAATAGCCCAGAATCTCAGTTACAACATAAAGGATAACTGAAATAATACCCTTTGGCCTGTCTAGACAGACCCATTAGGGAATCGGATCAGGAAGGAAGTGGGCCAAGGGCTTCAGTAAGCATGGAGTAAGTTGCCCAGTATCTAAAAGGAAATCGATGGATTGGCCCCCCACAGTTATTAATACCCCGGTTCCTCGGATGTAATTAGGACAGGAGCTTGTGTGGGAACCCCCTGGGCACCATCAGTCCTGATTGTCTTGAGAGTCTGACCCCAGGTGTCATTATGACAACACTATTTTAAGAGAAACCTCCTTTTAAATTTGTATAGAGAAGGAAAAAATATTACTAGTTTGTCTCCTCCTGCTGCTTAAAAGAGAGAAAAATGTCTGACACTTGCAGCCTATTTCCTCCATTTGGAGACCCCTGGCCATCCTGCCTGTTACCCTCTCAACATCGTGTAATAAAATAGACATATTTTCAACTGGTTTTACCAAAGAAATGAATTTGTATGTGTTTATGTGTGCACACACAAATGGATATTTCTGGCCTCAGCTCTTTAACAGAGAATAATGGAGGTATGACATTAGATCTTGTGAAATTAAAGACATTTCTTTGAGAAATGGAAAAATAAAAGAACATTTAACATGATAAAACCAACAAAATAAAATACTTCACTCTTTCAAAAAAAAAAAAAACACCTATTTTAACTAGTTAGTCTAATGGTCTGTTTTCTCCATTTTCTATGATCAGTAAAAAAAAGTGAGCTGTGTGGTGATATGAAGATGTTTCCCTCAGGTCCCTTTGTGACTTTTCTGTGCAAATGAGGAAGGATGGGCTAGACTGACCTGGAACCTTCCAACAGAGCCTCTCTATTCATGATGAAAAAGATTGGTCAGATCCTATTTCTAAGCTGACTCCTTACAATGTTTTTGTACCAGTGGATACACATTTTCAATTCCGTATTTTTAAAATATTTTAGTTGCAATCATATAATAAAGAATTACCTCCTTGGTATCAGTTTGACTCAATCTTGAAAGAAAAGTTTCCTTTGCTCAGGTACATGACAGATGTTCCTGGTGTTAAATGGGATGGGCATTAAGGACAAACTTGGCCCACTTGCCCTTCAGCCTCCCATTTCATTATTCACTTATACCTGGTTCTCTTCACTCAGCTCAGACCTTCTCATAAACGGCTTCTCTCTGGGCCTGAGGGAGCCCACTTGTAACATGCAGATGAGAGACTAGACTGGAATCTCTGAGCGTGAGCAACACTGACCCCTGAAATGATTAGCCAAACTGGCTGTGTGTCTGTGTGTGGCAGTTCTGGTTTGGAGGGAGTTTCTGGTGGTAATGAGAATTATAAATAGATCCCAGTCCTCCCTGAATGAAAAACAAAAAGGAAAACTAGGATGGAGGCAGGATCACAGGCTCAGAATTAGATGACTTCTATGAATAAGGCTAAATCTGAAGGGAGATTTTTTTTTAAGTCCTGACGTTCAGACCTCCACTGGCTTTCATTTGTTCTTGGGACAAAAGCTTGACTCCTTGCTGCAGCTCCACAGCCCTCTGTCAAGCTCAGGGCCCTGTCAGTGTCTCCAGCCTCATCCTGGGAGCTGACCCTTTGTTCATGGTTCAGCCTGTCCTGGTCTCATTTACCTTTTCTCTGTTTCAAAAAAAAAAAAAAAAAAAAAAAACCCATTTCTGTCTGCCATTGTAGTTCCTTTTCTCACCTTCGGGTCCCTGTGCCTCAGGCCCTTTGTCACCCTTCTAGTCTAGGCTTAGAGAGGTCTCCCCACCCCCCTCCTAACAGTCTCTCTCATGTTACCCAGGTTTATTGCCTGTGTATCAGTTGCCATCAGCAGAAATTAAAGCCGTTCTTCATGGTCTTTTTGAGTCCTTCCTGGTTCCCCTCTTTTAGGGCTAATAGTGTTCCTCTTCTTCCCAGCGTGGCTGCAGTACTTGGTACTGGAAATGTCTTTAGATGACAGGACTATGGGTTGGGCTGAATAATCCTCAGGGAAGACCAAGAGAACAGAGCAGGGCAGGTGATGAAGATGTTTCCCATGTTCTGGACATTTCAGCTGTAATTGATCTTTACCCCATGTGACTACTTAATTACTCAAAAGATGAGCCAAGAAATATAGGAAGTCCTGAAAAGCCCTACAGAACTGGTGTCCTCAAGCAGTGGGCTAAGA